>PVIR01013732.1:0-41746 GCA_004026965.1 Petromus typicus
ACTGGGTGTGGAGACTCACCCCAGCGGCAACCAGTACCACATACCACAGTGCCGGGCGTGGTGGCTCACGCCTGTAATCCCAGCACTCGGGAGGCAGAGGCAGGAGGATTGCTGTGATGTGAGTTTGAGGCTGAGCTCAGGGCCAGCCTGAACCACAAAGTGAGACCCTGTCTCAAAAAAACCTTAAAAAAAAAAAAAAAAGAATGGTTTTCTCATCCACAAAACAGTTCTTAAACTCAAAAACTAGTGTGAAAATAAACTTATCAATGTTACCTATTATTATTCTACATTACAACATGTAGAAATGTAAGTAAGCTTATACAAGTTCTGATTCTTTGCCAATATTTCAATAGAATTATACACAGAAAATTGCCATTGTATTTCAAGAAAATATTTGCATCTTTAGTTTTATCATCAGCAATAACAATAGTTTTCCTATCACATAGTAGTTCTGAAATTATCAAATAAAGCAGGTAATAAGTATATTCCCAGAAATCATCTGCTTACTTTCTTTTTTTAACTGAATTCTTTATTGGTACATTTTATATACACATCATGATCATACTCAACATTGGTAATTAGTACCAGTATATGACATGAATTGATTCTCATTTTTACCCCTTTCCTTACCTACCCTACAACCACCCTACCTCCTATATACATATGCTTTCTATTTATTTATTTATGTTTATTTATTTATTTTTGAGACAGGGTCTAGCTCCTTTACATCTTCAGATTCTCATACCAGAGAAAAGATACAGTACTTACATATCAGTTTAGTTTCTATAACTATGTCTTTCCTAACACTGAATCTATCTCAACTGAATCTCTACCAAACCTTTTGTATGCACCACAATGAACTAGGGATGAAATAAGTAATATGATACGCTAACCTAAACAGAAGACACAAACCCTCTAAGACTGGACTTACATGTGAAATAGACCACATCAGCCTTCAGTCGGCCTGGAGCAGCAGAACAAATGCCATGCTGCTTGTGTGCTGACTCGCTTCTCTAATGAACATTCCAGGTCCATAGCTGAGTGACTATTAAAGAGAGATAATTTTGTGATTGAGTTTGGGATTTCATTTTACACTCTGAAGTACTTACTCGAGGGAATAATTTTCCCATTGTGGGTATAATGAGCTATTTTCCGGTGATTTTGGTCACTCTCATTTTATTTGAAAGAGGCAAGTGGCCAAATATCAGCCCATTTAGTTAAAAATGGGAGGGAGCCTGCAACGATGTTTTGTCCTTGATGGAACGCGCTCCCTCCAGGGGAGCCAATGTGGAAATAATTAATTGCTCCAAGAGCTCAGAAACAAAATAACATCCCTAACAGCTCTCTGGATTAACAATTACACACACGTTTCCCTTCCACAAAGTCAGGAGTGTAGTTCTATGCAAAAATATATCTTCTTCTACCAAAAACATTACAAAATTATTGCTTTTAATTTTTAAATAATTCATAAAATTGTGCACATTATACAGCATTATACTGTCACATTTTCATATAAGTAAATGTCATGTCATGTTCAAATCAGGATAAACATATCTATCTCCTAAAACATTTTCTTTATGCTAAAAACATTAAATATCATTCCAATCATCCCTTCTACCATTAAGATTTCAGTCTTTCTCTGTCTCTGTCTCTGTCTCTGTCTCTCTCTCTCTCCACTACTGGACTATCGAACACCAGAAGTTTTTGCTCCTGTTTAATTATAATTTAGTACCTGTTCATCAATCTTAGTCCTACCCTCCACAATGTTCTTATGAGATCAACATTTTAGTCTCCACATATGAATGAGAGTATATATGGTACCTGTGTTTCTGTGCCTGGCTTATTTCATTTAACATAATTACTTCAACATAAAATGTGTATTTTTCCTGGAATTTTAACTTAAGTTGCATAGCAGTCTAAGATCAAAGTTATAGCATTCCTGTTATATCAAATATTCCTATCTCTTTTAGCATAACATGTCTATATATATACACACACACACATCACCTATTAGCACATTTTGACATTTAGGCAGCATAGATTCTGTTGATGCTGCCTGTCTAGCACACTTTTTCATACCAGTAAAATGAGCCATTTTTCTATAAAGAATCTATTCTTTCTGGTACAAATGAGATTTCCCTCCTGGCCACTTGGCTAGGATACTGACTAAAATATGGCAGACTAGTCCAGTCATCAGAGTGAGCTCGGCTTAGCTATGGATATGTAGTCCAACCTACTCCATCAGAATTCTCCCCAGACATGTCTTGTCAGTGTTATCTAGAAAACTTTCCTTTTTTCTGGACTGGCAAAACAGATACAGTGTGATTATCTTGGCTAGTCTCATGGATCCTTCTTATCATATGGAGAAAAACTGTTAAAATAAACAGGGCTCTCAGTTGCGAGCTGAGGCTTGGCAGAGAATCCCCTGACATTACCAGAGCCTTTTAATCTGGCCATGTTTGTAGTCAGCTACAATTCTGGAATTCCTTAACCGTGTAACCAGTGCATTGCACGGGGTGCCTAACCTGGCTCAGTGTGAGGTTTTTCCTATTGTCACCGAAACATTTTTGGCTGATATCGTGAGAAATGCTGTGGCCTGGATAAGGCCTCTCAGTGGATTCTAAGAAGGCTGCGTTTCGCGTTCTGACTCTGCCTGAAGAGCAGGAACATTCTCTGGGGGTCACTGCTCAACCCGTTTCTTCCCTGTGAGAAGAGGGCTGCTGGCTCCTGGCCATCAGGTAATCCGTGTACTTACAGAGTATTTTCTCTGTTCACCAATGCAGAGCTTTGCTATCTATACTGAAACATATTTCATGCCCAGATAGTAAAAATTTGGAACTTTTAAAAACCAAATATACCTAATAAGTGGTTTTTGTAAATCTAAAATAGGTATAGCATTATGTGCTTTTGGATAATTCATGATGTCGATCTATAAAAAGATGTTTAAAACCTTCTCAAGTATGAATCCAGCCCCCAGTTAAAAATTATAAGAACATTTTTTCTGACCTGGCTTTAGGTAACTTTTTAGACATGATATCAAAAATGAAAAAAAGTAGATAAATTGGACTACATTAAAATTATAAACTCTTGTACACAAATAATGCCAAGAAGAAAATGAGACTATATATTCAATCACCAGAAGAAAAGGACAGGCAGCTTTAGAGAGAAGGAGAAAATGTTTGCAAGTCAGGTTTGATACAGGACTTTCATCAAAAACATGAAAAGAACACTTACTACTCAATAATAAAAAGACAAAAAATGCAATTAAAAATGAGCCAAGGATCTAACAAGTAACCAGTAAGCACTTAAAGAAATGTTCACTGTCATTAGTAATCAGGAAAATGCAATTCAAAGCCATAATAATGTACTACTTCCTACCTACTAGTTATGATTATATAAAAAATACAAAATGTACGAGGGTGTAGAGAAAATGTATCCCTCACACATTCCTGGTAGAAATGTAAACTGGTGTCATGGCTTTGGAAACAAGTTTAGCAATTGTGTTGAATGTCAGGCCTAGTTACCATGTGACATGGCAACTTCCTTTCCAAGTACATGCTCAAGAGAAATGGAAGCAGTACATATCCATGCAAACACTGGTACGTGAATGCTCTCAGCATCATTCATCTTAATAGTCAAAAAATGGCAGCAATTCAAATATGTACCAATTTGTGAATGGATAAACACTTTGTGATAGGCACATCCAAATGATGGAATATTATTTATTGATACAAAGAAAAGAATAGTAATATTTCATGCAAAATGAACTTTTTAAAAAAACATTATATGAAGTAAAAGCAGTCAAAAAGGCAAATATTTGTGATGAGATTTCTTTTTTATTTTTTAGACATTATATGGTTTGTAGTTCAGATAGCCCTGAACTCACTCTGTAGTTCAGGCTAGCCTTGAACTCAGCAATCCTCCTGCCTCTGCCTCCTGAGTGCTGGGATTACAGGCATGAGCAACCACTCTTGCCATTGTGGTATGTGGTGCCAAGGATTGACTTGCAAGTGCACCTTGCCAGACAGAGGCTCGAACCCCTGAACTAAGTCCCTGGCCCTATGATGGAATTTCTATGAAATGTCCAGAGAGGTGGCAAGTCCACAGAGACAAAGAAAAGGTAGGATGGGAAGGATCACCATCAATATTGGTTGCTAATGTGTTGGTTGATGAAATGGTCTAAAATCAGATGCTACTAAGTTACACAACTCTGTGCATATGCTAAAACGATAGAAATGTACTCTGTCAACAAATGAGCTATGTACTATGTGATTTCTATCTTAATATAGCTGTTGTGTAAAAAGTAAATGTCAGAAAGGCTTATCGGAATATGTAGTCCCTCTTTCTCTCTCTCAATAGAGATAAATAACATTTACATTCTAAAATAAAACGCACTGACCAAAATGTGCATATCTTATGTGCAGCATATCATAGATATAAACTCTTATTTGTTCCTATCTAGATTCATTTAATGTTTTAATAACAACTGACTTTATTGTACTTTATATGTATAGATATATTTTGATTTTCAAAGAAAAATAAATTTTCCTCGAAACTTGTTTTCCAAAACTACTTTTTAAATCATACAAAATTTATAAATAAATTTTAATCTGTAGAATAACTTTTATTATGCTGAAGTAAAATTTTTAGCTATATGCTTAAAATTGTCCTTTTATTTTTCTCTTTTGTTAGTGATTTTACTTTGTAAACTTTTAGATTCTTTGAAGTTCATGTTTCATTTTCTTGTAAGTGTGGGAAACTGATAATTAGTACAAAAAGTAGATGTTTTATTTCATTTATGATATTCTAATTCTTATGAAAAATAAGAAAGATGTGAGAAATATTAGTGAGAGAAAAAGAGAAAGTATTGAAGTTTGCTTCTTTCTTAGAAATTAACCCAGGTTAAATATTTTAATCCCAGCTACTTATTTACTATGATGTTATTACAAGGTGAAAAAAAAAAGAAAAAAGAGATTAAAAAAGAAAAAAAAAAGAGAAAAAAGAACTTGAGGATGTAACTCAGTAGACAGCACCTAACATATAAGGGTCTGGGGCCCAACCCCAGTACCACACCAGAGGAGGGGGCGGGAGGCGAGAGAGAGAGAGAGAGAGAGAGAGAGTGAGTAAAGAAAGTAAAAATTGAGGAAGGAAGGAATGAGGGGTGGCGAGAAGAGAGCAGGATGACAGGAAGGAGAAAGGAAGAAAGGGGAGAGAAAATCTGTGCCTCAGGTAAATGCATGAAAGTGTCTCTGGCTGTGTTTATACAGAAGGAAACAAAATATTTGAAGTGTTAACAGTGGCTTTTAAAAACAGGTTTTCATCTTACATCTTTTAAACATAAGGATATCTTAGTATCTTTCAATATATTCGTATAGTTATTCTGGTGACACACTGAGGCTGGGTGTGGTGGCACATGCCTCTAGTTTTGGCACTCAGGAGGCTGAAGCAGGAAAACCTGGAGCTCAGTGCCGGTCTGAGTAACTTATAGAGTTCAAGTTAAGGCCTATCTAGATGACCTAGGAAGGCTTTGTCTCAACAAACCAAACCAAACCAAGCCATGTCAAACCAGCCATGGGAGGTAACAGAGACCCAGGAATGCTATAAATTCTGCTCTCAGAGGTAGTTTAAATACTACAAGGGAATGAATACACAGAAATGCAGAAAATGAATGAATGTTATAGGTGGTGATTAAAAGGAAAGGCCTAGTGAGGACATAACCAGACAGATGGTCCTCATTGAGAGCTCAGCCATCCATTAACCTCTGCAGCTGCTTGTGGTTTAAGCTGGTCAGTACATGGTAAAGGGGTTGACTTTGCGAAGATGATTTGTCGTGGAAGGTCTAAAGGGATTAAGGGGCTCTATTGAGTTTAGGACATGACCTGAAGAGAATATTCGTTTTTCTTTCTAATTTTTTATTAGCATATATTTTTTATTAGCATAATTTTTTATTAGCATAAGTTTTGCCCTCCATGCATTCATAATAGGGAGTATGCATACATAGTTAACATATTTTAACTCTTTTTGTTTCCCTCTCCTCTTTTGTCCTCTTCTCCCTGTCTCTGGATGCCCTTCCCACTTGCAGAAGATCTATTCCCTTTTTCTTATAGTCTGTCATTTTTAGTTTAATTATACTTTAAGTTGATCATAAAGAGAAGTCATGCAGTGCTGAAGCTTGGGTATCTGATTTACGGCATTTAACATCTGTGTCTGGAGACTGGTCCCTCTCTGCTCCTGCCATGAGGCAAGTATCTCCTTCCACCTTCCACAGAGCCTGCTTCACACGGTCCAAAACCCAGAAACTGTGAGCCTTTGCAGACTCTTCCCAGTGAAACTGCATGCATTATGTGTTTCATCCTTGCAACCGAAAAGTGACAAGAATAGTCGGCACCCTTACGACAGAGGCAGGTTTACGAGACAGAGAGATTGAAACATTTTCCTCTGTAAGGACTTAAGGAAGTGATGATGCTAAGAAACCTGACACAATTTTTAGAATTCTCTCAGGCTTCGGTCATTAATTTAAGGAATGTGGCAGAAGGAAAGGAGATTTTGGGAAGTGCTGTGTACAGGTCCCACATACGGAAGAAAAGTTCCAGAGATCATCAAATGGGTTGTCTGTGCCCGTTCTCCTATACTAGAATAGCATTGAATCCAGGGTGCCAAGCTGTCATCCGAAATTGCAAGAGCAAAAACAGAGTCTTCTAGGAAATGTGCATGTGATTAGATTACAGCACATTCCAAAGAAACAGTCAACGCGTTCAAAACCACTGAGAATATTTGCAGGTAGAGGATGGAGGCTATAGGTTTCCAAAGATGAAGACGCAGAAACACAAAGCGCCATGGCAGGAAGGAGCGGCCGTGAGACACAAGGCAAAGAAAGGCGGGCTGGAGGAGCTGAGGTTTTCGGGAAGAACCTGCGCTGTCAGCTTCACGCGTTCGCCAGACACCAGCCGCGGGCCGTCTGTGAACTGCTGCACACACCAAGCAGAGCTTATTTTAAATTATTTACTCCAGTGACTAAATTGGGCCGAAATTTAAAAATAGATTCTCCTGGCCGAAAGAAGTCGTACAGGAAGGTGCTCCTTGCTGAATTAATCCGCACTAAAGTGAGAACCGCTGCTCCAGAACAACACGTTCCCCGCGAAGACGATGGCAAATCCATCCCGGCCGGCCAAGCTCAGCCGAGTGCTATTATCAACTCAATTGTATGTTTTTTCCTGTTGCAAAAACATGTTCCCAAAAGACTTTTAAAATAGCTTTCTTTCCTGCTAAACTGTTGTGCCAAGCACTTTTTTTTCCCCTTCTGATTCTCAGCCTTAACTGGACCAGGATGTGTAAAGAAAAAAAAAAAAAAAAAAAAAAAAAAAAAAAAAAAAAAAAAAAAAAAAAAAAAAAAAAACCCTGTTACGTTGGGGGGGCTTAATGGGCTATGGACAGTAGAATCATTTCCGAACCCTGCTCCCTCTGCTCCCGCATCTTCAGGCAGCGAGTATTCAGCAAGACGCAAAATATTCTGAAGAAATTCAAAGTCAACGATTTTCTCAAAAGTCACCTAGTCAACCAAGACGTCTAGCAAGAATAAAAGAAAAAATGCATATATATGTGTGTATATATAGTACCAAAACAGAAATACTTCCCTAAGAGGAAAAAAAAATGTTGTGACAACATAAGCATTTTGTGAGCTTCTGTAACCTACTACTCCTCATAATAATATAAAATAAATTTAAATTCTGCTGTGTGGGTAATCCTGTTTATGTAGGGGCTAGACCATTGCAGCCCAGTGAGAAATTTTTTGCAAAGCAAATTTAAGGGATTAGTCCCCTGGAACCATGTCATAAATACCTAATTTTCTCTGTCTCTTTTCTTTCCCTCCGTCTCTCTCTCTCCCTACCCTCCTTCCTCTCTTCTTTTGTTACCGAATCACATATATAGCCATAACCACATCCTGAGGCCTGTCCTGGTCACTTGGAACGAACTCCTGCCTTGCTGAGATTGTTACTCAGACTGCAGAGGCGCTCACAGCACCCGTGTGCGTCTCTCTCCAGCAAAGAGCTTCCTGAGCAGAAATCTCTCCAACCTGCGGAACAATGGCCAGCTCGAAGCTGCTGGAACTTAGCAAGAGAGAAACACCATCTGACGGGTCCTTCGGGCAACCTCAGCGTGGAAACTCCCTTGAGGCTTCCCGGGGAGGAGCCAGTGTGCGGGTCTGGACAGTCTGCCTTCTGTGGCAGCAGAGAATAGTGAAAGAAATGGCGGTAGGAGACCTGCCCTGGAAAAACCAAAGACAGAAAAGGATTGAAAGTGAGACGCTAGGCAGTGAGATCGGGTTCCCACGGACAGGCTCTGGGTTGGGACAGCCGATGTGGTCTTCACTGCCCGGGAGGGAGGCAGCGGCGTGCCCTCCACGTTTCAGTTGGGTGTCTGCAGCTCCAGGATGTGTGCAGCTTAAGTACAGTTAGGGTTAAGTATATAAAACACCACCATATATTATATCTATCTATCTGTCTGTCTGTCTGTCTATCTATCTATCTAGTCTGTCCTCAAGTCTTTTGTGCTTTGTCACAGTCAGTCTAAGGAAACTTCTTTCTACACAGACATTATCAACTTTACTTTCTACTTGCCTAATTAATTCTGGGTGAAGATGAAAGCTTATAAAACAGAAAGTGTCAAATACATTATTTGCAAATGGCAGGGGACTTCTAGTTAGAGATACATTGTTGCGCCTGACACTAGAACAAGGACCCAGGACCCTGTAGAAGTTCGCCTCCGCACACACAGCTTGGGAGTTGGGAGAGGAGTTGGGAATTCGGAGTTCATGGGTGAGAACTGTGGAATATATTTTGACATCATTTTCTTACCACGTCGATACTTATCACTCTGACTGGACTGTATAAGGTCTGCTCATGTCTGTGGTGTGTACTTAGGGTTTGGAAATATTTGAATGGTTTTGGATCACCTAATGTTGTGCTTGTTAGTAAGAAAATAGCACCAAGATGGAGATGTGAGGCGGATGCAAGCATCACCTCGTGCATTGATCATTTGTTCCAAACTCGGTGCCAGACCATCTAGCTCCATCCCCAGCAGGAAAGCCAAAGCAAAACAAAACAAATTAGGTATGTGAAATAAATATTAGTGACCCCAAATGATTTAAGTTCAAGAAAAACACATATAATCTCTTACTCTGTAATAGCCCATCTAAGCTTAAAAGTTTGAGAGTTGCCTTTTTGCTCTGTTGGTGGTTTCCTTTGCTGTGCAGAAGCTTTTTAAAAGAATGAGGTCCTATTTGTTGATTTCTTCAGCCAATTCCTGTGCTATAGAAGTTTTGTTCATGAAGTCTTTCCCTAAGCCAATGTCTTCAAGAGTTTTACCTAACCTATTTTGCAACAGGTTTAGAGTGTCTGTTTTAATATTTAGCTCTCTTATCCACTTTGATTTTAGCTTGGTACACGGTGAAAGAGTTAGATCTAGTTTTAGTCCTTGGCAAGTTGAAGCCTAGTTTTTCCAGCACCATTTGTTAAAGAGGCTATCTGTCCTCCATTGAGGATTTTTGGCTCCTTTGTCAAAGATGAGGTGGCTCAGTGTATCTGGAGTAGTTTCTGGAAAAAAATCTTTACCAGCTGTTCCTCGGAAAAAGGGCTACTATCTACAATATATAAAAAGCTCAAAAAAATCAGCCCACCCAAATTTAAAGAACCCAATTCAAAAATGGGCATCTGAAATGAACGGATATTTTTCAGAGGAAGAAGTAAGAGCAGATAAGAAGCATATGAAGAAATGCTCAATATCATTAGTCATTCGAGAGGTGCAGATGAAAACAACACTGAGATTTCATCTCACTCCACATAGAATGGCTGCCATTTCAGATTCAGCCAACGGCAAATGTTGGTGAGGCTGCGGAGAAGAAGGAACCCTTCTCCACTGTTGGTGGGAATGTAGACTCGTACAACCCCTGTGGAGATCAGTTTGGAGATTCCTCAGAAAGCTAGGGTTGGAGGTCCCATTTGACTCGGCCATTGCACTTCTAGGTATATACACACAAGAATTAAAAGACTCATATCACAGTGACATATGTGCACCCATGTTTATAGCAGCCTGATTTGTGATTGCTACATCTTGGAAACAACCCAAATGTCCATCCACTGGAGACTGGATAAAAAAGCTGTGGTTCTTCTACAGAATGGAGTATTACTCTGCCATAAAAAAGATAAGTTTGAATCATTTCTACTTAAATGGACCTACCTTGAGGATATCCTCATAAGTGAAATAAATAGGTCACAGATAGGTACATATCGCATCTCTTCTCTGGTATGAGAAAATAAAGATGTAAATGAGTCCTAGAATTGTATGTTATATATTGTGAAATAGAAAATGCTCAATGTAAAATAGGGTGAAGGGGGAAAAATGATGAGATTGTAACAAAAAAGTAAGGAAACAAATTTTATGTATATGGGGGGGCAGTAGGGTGGGTAGAGCTATGGGAAAAAATGAGAATTAAGTTGTTGGTTATACTGGTACAAATGCCCATTATGGAGTGCAATCATGATGCATATATGTAATGTACCAATAAAGATAATAATAATAAAAAAAGTTTGAGGGTATCCTGGGCTACACAGCAAGACCCTGTCACAAAACAAAAATAAAATAACAATATGTTGGAAATAAAAATAAATTAAAATAAAAATTAGAAGTAAATTTTTTAGCCATCAAAGTTGAACAGCATACTCTATTTACTTCTGAAACGCTCTATAAAAAAGCTTTATCAAGGAAAATCTTGAGAGGATTCTTATTCTGTAAGATATGGAGCACCCATTAGGAAAATGAAGAGGCAAATAGAAATGACACAGGAAGTTCTGAGAACCTAAAGTTAATTTATTCATTTATTTTTATCTATGATCCTTAGACAAAACATTGCTTGTAATGCAGTGGTTGGTACTTAAAAGACTAGAGAATGTTGAAAAACGTGTGGTTTGTTTGTATTCATGGTGTGCATGTGTGGGTATATTCCAGGAAGAGGGTAAGGGAAGGGAGGAAGAGAAGGAAAGGGGAGAGAGAGACAGAGACAGAGACAGAGACAGACAGAGAGAGAGAGAGAGAGAATCTCAACATCCTTTGATATATAAATTAAACTTTTAGTGGGAAAATATTTTAGCTGGAGATACAAAATGCTAACTTTGTAAAGGAGTTGATTACTGATTGTCTTTTAGGACTCAGCGTTGACTCTCTCTGGGCCAATGAACTGTATTTGAACTACTCATTTTATGTTTCCTTTCCCTCACATCATGTCTATACCACGGGTTGGCTCCATGCATCTTTTTAGAGCTCACTTTAACAGCACATTATTAAGATAGCTCTTTTTCTTTTAAACTTTTATCTTTTGAGGTCACTTGTGGGCATAGCCTTACTAATAATCATTAGGTCTCTAGGGCATTGTCTAATATGCATTAACCTTTACTGTTATTAAATGAATAAATAAATGAAACTGTTCACCTTTTACAAAATATGTGCCCACAGGCATATAATTAATTTTAATGCTTTACAAAGACTGATAATATCAAAATTCTTTTGTATTTAAGGAGAGTATAGAGCAGTGGGGATGGTTTGTTCATTCTGAAACAAAAACACTTCATATTTGTCAATGGAAGTGTTTTCTTGTAATTATGAAGAACATTAAGAAATTAGGTGATAGCAATATGGAAATAAAAGTGAGAAGATTATGAACATTTTAAAATGAACTATTTATTTTAATTATCAGTAGTGAATATTCAAAATTTCTGCAGTAAGTTTTTGCCTATTCTAGAAATTTGTGTTAACATGAACTTTTGTGTGTGAGAATAAAACTAAACTTTTTAAAAATAAAAGAGCATTTTCTATTTCACAATATAATACAAGAGAAAAGTATTTTTGTGCATAAAGTAAAGACTGAGATACATTTAGATAAAAATCTACAAAACTTTGACATTAAAGCTTTCTCTAGCAGCAGGCATATATTCAAGCAACATTCTGCATGTTAAAAATTTGAATCACATCACACTGAATATGTATAAATCCAGGTTCTAATTTTAACCAAACCTGAAATTAATAGGAGACAGTAGAATCTAGTAGGCCCAGCGACAACAGGTGCGGTTCAAAGACTTCATGCTCAGCATGCATTGCGTTTCCTAATGTTCCCACCTCCATATCCTGTTTCAGTCAGTGTTATGAAGCAAGCTTTATATAATCTAAACCAAATGATGGCAGGTTCTGTTCCTTTTTAAAGTTTGTAAAAATAAGGGTAGTACAGCGGACCCTTAATATATATTTCTTTTAAAATTCTATGGTTCTAAGAAGAAATACATTATTATTATATCCAAAGCATAACTATTCAAACAAATGCAATAAATGTGGAAGTCCAAGCTAAGATAAGGAAAGTTTTATTCAGTAATTTACCTCAGATGACTAATTCAACAAAATATAATAGTTTTGAATATAATTTTATATATGTATTTGTTTTTGTTTTGATTTGGTTTCATTTTGTAGTTATAGTAATATTTGTCTTTCTTTTTGCAATGAGTTAGTTAATAAGGGATTAAAACAACAGTCAGAAGCATGACAGTATATTTTATAGAGTACAGTAATCAAAATATTATTTTAAAAATAGAGAATCTAGGGATAAAATAAAAGATGTCTAATATGAAAAGCAAAATAATAATGGTGATGATAATAATGATGATGAAGATGAAGATGATGATCTTTGTATTGCTGGAAATTTAACCCACAGTTTTGTATATGCAAGGTACACTCTGAGCTACACCACTGAGCCACACCTAAGCCTGAGCTGTATTTTATACCGTATAACTTTCTCCTAGAAGGTGAGAGTGCACAAACATTCAAACATTCATTATTGAAATGAGTAAATGAGGTTACTACAGCGTTGTACTAAAATCCCTTTTCTTTATGTACTTAAACAATCAAAACAAATTAAATATCTGTCTTCAGTTGACTATTTATCTTCACTCTCCATATAATCATGGTGCTTTGGACCTTATTGTAATTCATGCACAACTTCTCACATCTCAGGAAAGCAACAGGAAAATTTTATAAAAGAAATCAAGTAATTTAATTATTGTGTTAAACCAATCAGACAACTCTATCCCTGTGATGAATAAATAGCTAAACTAAGGAAAATGAAATGTAAAGCTAGATTTTCTTCTTTATCATTCTAACAATTCTCTCTTCATATTTCCTGGTTATTAAAATATTGCTTTATAGAAGTATAACATTTACTATTTCCAAAAAAAGTAGCAATCACATCTTAAAAGGGAATATAAATTAATTTAGAGCACATTAGAGCTTCCTAAGTACATCTTGGATAAAGGCTTGAAGTCTTTCCTTCTCATTCCTCTTTCTCTTTCTCCTAAATCCCCAAGAGAGTTTTGTTAAGGAGTGTTTTACAAGTCAAAGTCTTTAATTGACTCTGTTTACCAAATAATGATGGATAATGGCCCTGGTCTCCCTGGGAAAGTGTTTATAACTCAAAGCCTCTTTTTCTCCTTCTACTAGGTCAGCTTTTCAAACTTATTTGTTTTGATTCAGGGAACATTTTACTAGAATATAAGATTTTCTCTCTGGAGCAATAAAGGAGATGTTTACTGTGATTTAAGTATACACCAGAAAATAGACATATTCTGATTTTTTTCTCAAATAGGAGGTTCAAATAACTTTAAGCAAAGGAGTCTTAGTACTAAATAGTTGATTTAATGGCAATGTAAATTGAGTATAGTAATTCCATATACATTGGAGAGAGCACATGTACAAGGCATAATCTACAGATTATAGGATGATATTCTGTACTTTAGAAGAGTTTATTTATACATTCCACAAAACTTTACTGCATCATGAATGTATGCCTAACACTAACCTGGTTGTGTATTAAATAATGGTGAATAAAAAGTTAAATAAAAATTCTTACAAATTATAGTAAGCGAGACAGATGTTCATACTGATTTAACATCACAAGGGCAGACAAGTCTCAGGACGAAAGGCCTTATGATGTCAGTGGGAGGATCAGGGGTGATTTCCTGGAGGAAGTGATATTTCACTGGTCGTTTGCAGTGTGTGTTCTGGGTGACTCTGCTGGACTGGGGGCTGATGGGCAAGATGTTTGCAAATGTCCTGATCAGAAAGGAACCCAAGCCTGAGATTCAAGGAGAGGGCAGCGGAGACGCAGTGGTAGAAGTGAAGTGGCTGGAGGCCTGGAGAATACACTAAACTGGGCGTGGAAAACTCGAGAAGGACTTTGGCTTTGGTTTAGGGCTCCTGAAAGGTGTTTCCAGTGATGGGCTGAGATCTGGGTTAGTGCTGAAAGCAGAAGTTGGAGGGAGTTGGGTTACAGGTGAGGGAGGAAAACAACAAAAGCGCAGATTGCTTTTGAGAAGTTCAGCCTTTTAAAAAGAGAAGAGGTTTTAGTGGTGAACATAGTTGAAACTATAGAGTCCGGGCTTTATTTTTAGATGAGACTGAGTTCAACATTTTAAAAAATCAACAGGGATCCAGTTGAGTGAAGTTTCAGTATATAAAAGATATCAGGAAGAGTATGAGATCTAGAGCTATATCCTCTATACTCCTGGTTTTGTTTTATTTTTTATTTTTTGCAACATTGGCTGTTCAGGGGGAAGGAATATGAGTAAGAGGATTCATGGAATGTTCAGAAGGTTTGAACGACAGTGCCAGGCGCAAGATTAGCTGAATAAGCCCAACAGGATGTCTGCACAAGTAAGAGTTGGGTTTGCGCTAAGGTGGAGTTTGCTGGTTGTGGGCTGGAGATGGGTTCCTCTCGTCACAGGGCCAGGATTTCCAGGTTAAGAGAGATCAAGGGCTGAGTCAGAGGGTTAAAGTATCCTGGGCTGCTGAACGAGGCCCACACAGACATTGGTAGTTTGGGTCTTTACACTTTTCAGTGAGTATACTATCAAAAGGTTCTCGTGTATGTGTGTGTGTGTGTATACACATGTGCACAAGTATGTGACTAGAAAGGGCTGCTGATTTAATGGCATTTAAATATATTTTTCTGGGGCTGGGCGTATAGCTTAGTGGCACCATGCCTGCTTGGCAAGCACAAGGTCATAAGTTTGATCCCTGGCACTATAAAAAAAGAAAGTAAATATATTTTTCTGGTACATCATAGTACAAATTTTTAGATTAAAGTAACTCTGAAAAATATTTTGTTACACTTTTGAGTGTTTGATAAAAGAAAAGGTAGCCTGAAATAATAATCAATTTAATTATGGATAGCAACTTTGAACAATCTCTTTTACAGTTGGAAACCACTAATTTTTATTTTTGAAACAGCACCCTTTCACTTCTAATTTTCAGATATCCTGAGAATCACTGAAGGCAGTCTGTAGAAAACACATAAAGAATAAAAGTGATTCAGGTAAACTTGAAACTATTGAGATAAATCCCATAAAATCTATAAGAATTCAGCATTATGGAATTCTATAAATGACTTTCTATAACACTTTCTTACACGAGGGTAAGGCTGGGGTCTTAGCTCAGTGGTAGAGCTTTACAAACCCTCGGACTATAAAAAACAAAACAAAACAAAATACCTCACTCCTATAAATAATATTAAATTAACTTCGTGCATGAGCATTTCAACCCTGCTGACCAGTAACACTTGTGGTTTTCAAGTGAACCAGTCTCACTCCTGTGGCTGCTTGGTAGGACGAGAGCACCTAATCCAGGACCTCCATCTGCATGGCAGCAAATGACACATAGTATGGGGAAGAGTTGACTTGACTAAAATCTCTCAAATTGACAGGAGAGAAATAATTACATAACGCGGATGGCAGTATGGAAATGACACCAAGAAGAAAGTTCAGATGTGAAACAGATGCCAAACGTAGGCCACAGGATATAGGAAGAGGGCAATGAACTGTCCCAATCTGTCCTGAGGTAAATATCCAAGATGAGAAGAAGCAGGTGTCTGGTGAAGCCTGCTCACCATGATGGATTACAATACCCTGAGCGGACAGAAAAGATCATCACATTCAGAGACCCAGATTCAGGAAAGGGCAGACAGTCATGGGCTAAAATCTGTGTGACACTTGCCCTACATCATGACTGAGTTCCAGTCTGTGTGAGACAGAACGCTAGGCCTTTCCTGGTTTCCTGGAATATTGCAGTATTTCCCATTTGCATTAGCAAAGATAGCTTTAGCAGGTGTTATTTCTCGAATCTAAAGTCAGGGGAATGCATGTGATTTTCTTTTTGAGGTGGCCAAAAAAACAGGAGAAAGACCTCACCATAGGCTTGGAAATATGCCAAAAGGGCTCAGAAGTAAGGACACAGTCTCAGCATGGTGTCTGAGTTGATTATTCCTCTATTTCTAACCCTTTCAAGGAAGGGCTGTCAAGGAAATGAGCCAAATAATAAAGACATCAGAACTGGCTGGAGGTGAACGTGGAGAAGACCAGGCCTCAAGATAAGAATGCAGTGTGCAGGCCTGTAGGCCTCCCCAGGGGATAAACAACAACTTGGAATTCTCCTGTGCAGTGTAGACCCTCGAGTTATGGCAGGCCTGACATACAAATAACTTGAGTAATGACCTGGACTTTAGTTTGAACTTAGGAATGAAAGTCTTGAGTTCCAGTCCAAATGTTGGTCACTTGTGCTCCCAGATGACTTCAATACAGATTTAACCCTTAAAAGAGTCCTGGGAGGAACATGATAACATCATTTCCTGTATGAGGTTAATTGAGAAATCCTGGACCAATGTCTTCCTAAGCACGCTGAGATCTGCCTGGAGAAAAGTGTGACCTAAAATTACACCAAGAGATATTTTGAAGAAAATTGACCAAACTGAGTTACAACCAGCCCTTAAGAATGAATTGAGTTTGGAAATCAAAGGTCCACTTTGATTTAACACCACATGGTCCAGTAAGTGCAGATGGGCATCAGTCACACAGATGAGTGAGCATAGCATCTATGCCTGTCCCTTCCCAAGAATGCCTTTGTGCTTTCCATGAACCCTTGCTACATGACTCATTTCCCTATTCGATCAATATTAGTGAGGTGGCTATACTTGTGATCCTATAGGTTGATGACAGTTTGGCCCACATTGTTCCCACACTGTGATTTTGCTGTAGAAATCATCACTGACAAAGAGCTTCATTGTTTACTCCCCTTTAAGACTCTCCTGGAAATCCAAGGACTTTTCTTCTCTCATGTTCAATAAAACTCCTAACTTCTTCCTTTGGCTTGAGACTTCATTCCTCAATGTTCTGGGACCGTGAACATGGCATTCCCAACTCGTTGGAAGTTACTTTTCTCCTGTATCATTTCAGAGGCCTCAGCAAGATCATGGGAAGGAGATAAGTTTGCTTTTGTTTCATGGCACCCCTAAATATTTTGACTAGATTCTGGATTATGATTCATTTTAATAATCAAAGGTTGTCATCCCCTGTTGGCTGGTTGCCTATGACGTTTGTCAGTTGCTTGTGCCACGTCAAAAGCTGAGGGGGTGGAAGATTGTGATTTGGGTTTCAGTGAAGGAACAGTTTCACTTTTGCAAACAGGGCTTTGTATTCTTTAGCTGACTTATGTGGCTGTTCCAAGATGGGTCTGTTTGCAAATAGCTTTTCCAGTGGTATTTTAGTGGAGAATCTGCAGAGGCATATCTAAGGATGTAGACAAAAGATATGGGACAGTTTTGGAAGTTCTGCTCTGTCAGGGATCCACATCAGGAAATGGCCATGTACTTCTGTTTGAAATTCTGAAAATCCTTTTTCCCCTTCCCCTATTTGGAAGGCCCTGAACTCCTAGAAAATGAATATTCATCTATAAAGGCACTGAAGATAGGCATTCCATTACAGGCTATGTGACCTACTGTTAGGAAGCAGGATTCATGCTTATCCAACATGGCATACCAGAGAGTTTTGGCTGGTTCTGTGCCTGGGCAAAGCTTTCTCATGTGACTGGCAGTAGAGATCCTCATTTTAAGACACAAAGTGGAAGAAACCAATCTTCAAATGACCCTAGAAAGAGCTACTTCCAAACACACACACACACACACACACACACACACACACACATATGAGCCCAAAGCAATATAGTTTAAAGGAGCATCTTCTTCAACTTTCTCTCTCTTGCTCTCCCTCAGAATATTAAAAGCAAGCTGTTCATGTTCTTTGATTACTGGATTTCTGTTTAGCAATGTGGTTGGAGTCAATCATCACTTTTGGGTTTAGAGGCCTGTTTTGCTGAAGGCAGGAGGACCCTGTGAAAGCTTTTGGCCTTGATCATCTTTCTGCCTTTGAGATGATCAGGAAGTAGTCTTCGTGCTCTTCTCCCTGGCTGCTGATTCCAGGATCAAGTGGCCAGAACAGTGAATTTCCTTCTTCCTGAACCCTACCAAAGTGAAACTGCCTTCACTTATCTCTGCATCACATTCTTAAAAATCTGTCTACATCTGATCTTCAAATTCTCAAAAAATAAATGTAAACATGTTAGTCCAAATTTATCAGCCTTTCAGCCCTTAGGCAGAACCGTACGCTAACTCTAGAATGCCACTCCACCAGGTAGGCTGGTTTCACAGCAGAGCCATTCCTAAGGATCCTTATGAGTTTAATAACATCGGATATTAAAGCACACTGATGGCCCCATTCTCCAAAAGACTGTCCCTCTCACCATGATTTCTCTCTAAAACATGTTGCCAGGCCATGCTGAAAGCCAATACCTGTGTTACCCCAGGGTCTCAGGATCTCGGGGAAGGGGACTTAGTTGCAAGTGTGAGTAAACCTGGCTCTGACCACTTTGTCCCACTTTTCATTCCCTCCCATTATCAATGAACTGGGTCAAGTAGAGGACCCAAGAGAGGTAGACACAGATGCCTTTTCTGCCCTGTTTCTTTTGAAAATCAGAAGAAATTGTCATATGAAGATGGCTGCAGCAGGGCAGATTGGAGAGTTGTCAGGCTTTAATGTTTGAAAACCAAATTTACACATGATGTGCATACGGTTATATATAATAATGTAACGGTTAATATGTATGTTTCTGTGTGTTAGCTTTTAAGTATTTAGTATCCTCCCAAGTTTTGCTTGTTGGCTTATAGACAGACACTTAAGACATTAACTCATATGCTTGCAGATCATGTAACTTAAAAGTAGACTAATTTAAATCATTTGCTAAGTGTAAAAATGTCTTTAAAGTTGTAACATATTTCCATATAAATTATTAGATAACCAAGACAATATAAAAATCAGTCTTATAGATGCAGTGCCTATTATTATCTTTGTACCACAATTTAATAGTTTTCTGGGATGCAGTTTAGTGGCTCCAGGATCCTGATGTGGTGGTGCCCGCCTGTAATCCCAGCACTCAGGAACCTGGGGCAGAAGGACTGCCACAAGTTTGAGGCCAGCCTGGGCTACACAGAGAATCAAAGCCAGCCTGAGCTAATGGTGAAACACTGTCTCAGAAAAAAAGAGATTTAAAAAAATATATATATGACTATATATATTACTTTAAGAAGTGTTAACTGTTCTCATGAGTCATCTAATATAATTATTTTGGCTAGAATTAAAATATTAAGTTTTCTATGTATGAAACAGTATGGTTCCCTTAAAATATTGAGGTTCTCTAGGTTAAATTCACAAAACCAGATTTAAAATAAAGGTTCAATATTATATTGAACTCATTTCTTGTGCTTTCATCATTACACTTTGGCTACTAAAATGTGAGCTTTAAAAGTTAGAGTATTTGAATGTTAAGCTATAAAATGTTTTCAGTAATCAGTGCATGATTGGCTAAATAAACAACTATTATCTTAGTTTATGACATAACAAAGTTTTGGTCATATATATATTCATGTACATCTGAAAACAAGCTATGTTGTGAATCTAAGATTTCAAGTTAAGTTTGTAGAGTTGATTATGTAAGTTTACTACATATAAGGTAACTAATAGGTGCTCTCTTTTATACAATAAAAGGTTAGACCTTAAAGATACAGAATAATCAAAATTTGAAGTCGATTTGATTTGACTTTTAGACCTGATCTACATCTATTGGCTGTGATTAAACAAGCATTTTTGTTATTGTGTACATGAGATACACTTGTATGTGGAATAATAAAGCTGCGGTCATTAACATTTATTTTCTAAGTTTATCAGAGCTGTAAAGATGTCCCTAATTCTTTTCTATATTGCTATACTTTATAAAACCTTGTTAAAGGTGTCTAAAATTTTTCTTAGGAATAGAAAACAAATATAGGTAATGCTTTCTATATATTTTTTGTATCAGTCAGTGCTCACTAGAGAACAGATGTAATACAAGTTATATACATATATAAAGATTTACAAGATCAGCTTACAATGGCTGCCCACAGAGTCAGGTGAGGAAGAGTGAAAAGGGATCCAGGTGCAGACCTGGAACTCACTGCAGGGTCCTGTGCAAGTCTGTGTCAGGTTGCTGAAGGGTCTGTGGTGAAGGCGAAAAGGGTCTAGGCTGGAGGCTGAAGAGTCCGTGCAGGAAGTGAAGAGATGATGTTCAAAGAGAAGGCGAAGACTGGACAGCTCTAAAGAAACAGACAAAACTCCCTAGGGTGGGTCTTGGATAAATCTCCTCAGCCACACCCAGAACTATGCTGATTCAATTTAATTGGGAATTTCTCACTCAAATTGACACATCAGTTAACTGTCTCAGCTGAGGTATCAAAAATTGATAATCTCAGGGTATATTAAATGGCATACTTGTGTTTTCCAGGTAGGCAACCCTTCAAAGATAGAAAACTTAAAAGCTTCTTATCGCACTGAAGATTTATGGTGATAAACTATTGACTCAGGCATCTGGTATTTTCTTACTTATGTTACAGCTATTTATGATGAAATGTGTATGCCAGTCTAGCATGACATAGGCAGCCAAATGATGTGAAAACTTTTTCATGTTTTTGTTTATATGATTGTTATGTAATTATTTTATAACAGTTAAAGATATACAAACACTGCAGTTCAGGCAGTGGGACTCCAGAAATTAAAGGTTCAACATTAATAATCTATAAAATGTATCTGTAGACAAGTACATTCTGTACTAAACAATAACAAATTTAAGTAAAAGTTTCATTGTGTCACTTCCTATCTTATAAGAAGATAAAGATAACTGGTTAAAAATTATTGACACTAAGTTAATTTCAGAGATTATATGAAAATCTAATAATAGAATAATGTCATCATGATTGTTATGCTAAAATGTTATGTTGCCCTTGATTGCCATTTTTCTTTGTAAAACTTTATGACTGTTATCTCTTAATATTTTCATGGATACAACTTCTAAGAAAACCATGATTAGTACAGAAACAACAGTTCCTGCTTATACTACATATTTCAGGGCATTTAATATTTAGAAAAGACCATAAAATTAATTCTACTTGTCCCAATACACTGATAAAAGGAGTCTTCTGGGTGTACAACAAAAAAGATTTGGAGAGCAGAGCTAAAAAATGGGGGCTAAAAGAGCATCCAATACTTTGGCTCTCACCTTCAAAGTCAGTAAAAACCCAAATCATAAGTGAACCGTTTCTACAGGACACTAAAACTTTGGTGTGTTAGTTGTTTTTCTCTTATTTCTAGGACAAAACACCTGACACCAAAAGTTAAAGGGCAAAGGTTTATTTAGCTCACAGTCCATCGAGATTTCAGCCCATCCTTTGCTGCCTCCAAGGCACAACAGCACATGGCAGAGGAGCATCAGAGAGAGAAGCAGTTTACAGTGCCCACAAAGTAGCAGAAGCAGCCAGTGGGATGTTTCTGCTCCTTTTGTCTTACTCAGACTGCTTAGGGTAGGTAGCTTTCACTCCTCTATCATAGAGTCCTTGGACCTAACATTGTACCATGGTCCAATCCCAGTCTCCATTCAGTCACCTCTGAAAAGGCCACTTATGACTGCATGAGTCTTTGAGAGGACACAAGCCATAACACACAAGGCACATGAAAACTCATGTATATTTCTTTAGCTGAAAAAGGATATAGTCTCTCTCTATGAGTTGCCAGACTCCTAACAGTCTCAGCTGTTGCTGAAAAGTTCAAATTAAAAGTCTTCTCTTTTATAACAAAGAAGATAGGAAACAAATTTTATGTATATAGGGTGGTGGTAGGGTGGGTAGGGCTATGGGAAAAAATGAGAATTAAGTTGTGTCTTATACTGGTACAAGTCCCCATTATAGAGTGCAATCACGATGTGTATATGTAATGTACCAATAAAGATTTCAATAAAAAAAAGTCTTCTCTGACATTGAAGGCAAACTCTTAGCTGTAACCCTCTGTACAAATGAGAAGTAAGTTAAACACTTTCAACATTCAGTGGCACAAGATAGACAATTCCATTCCAAAAGTTACAAATGGGAGATACAAAGGAATGGAATCAAGGCAAATCCAAAATCTAACAGGGCAAAAATTCAGTCCTATCATTCCATGTACAGCGTCTGAGGCAATCTGTAATAAGTTATGAACTCTGAAGGGCTTGGATGGCTCCCACCCTACAAGACTGCAGATGGTTGTAGCTCCTGTGGCTTTTCTCTAAGGCCAGCTATGTTCCCTTCTTGCAGTTTTCCTCAAATAATTCATGTGTCCAGCATTCTGGGGTCTTCATTGCACCTTTTACTTCATACTCACACTCTGTTCTCGCAGGGGCACACTGCCTGCCCTTTCAGGCCTTCTTGTGAAATCTGGGTGGAAGCTTTTCTAACCCCACAACTCTTGCATTTTACATACACCTAAAATCCGTGCCATATGGATTATTCTAAGGTCTCCCTGATTTCAGCAGTAGACATGCTTCCCTGGCTATAGAAGTTCATTGCCTACTGACCAAATTCTGAGGAGCAATTTCCTTAGTGTGTTGGTATTCTGGAACCTGGTGCTCTGGGACTTTGTTCTCAAAGCAAAGTATTTTACTTCTGGAACTGAGAAACTTGAAAGGGTACAATCTTGCTGGTTCCTGTGATGCCCTCAGGCTATCTGTTCTACTCTCCTATTCCTTCTCACCAATCAACATCTCCTCTACCAGATCTTTGCAGTCCACAGCTTTGCTGGAGCTTCTTTTCTGGCCAAACTCAAGACATTTTGAATCATTTTGATGGGGTCTTTTTCTTCTTTATTCTCAACATAAATATGGGTAAAACTCTCCAACAGTAGCCATGCCACTACTTCAGCCTTAGACTCTCTTGAAATTTCTTCTGCTAGATGAATCTGCCACTCTTAATCTCAGTCTTGGACAAAGACTCTGGGCATGAGCAAAATACAGAGAAACTTTCTGCCAAGCTATAAAATAAATCACTTGGGGTCCAACAGCCAATCAGTCTTTCTTTCCAGTAGAGACATTCTGAGAGTAGTCTTCACTGGAAAGATTCTATCAGCCTTCTGATCCTCTGAACTCTAACAAGAATCTCCCCTATATTCAGCCTCAACCACTCCAGCTTTCCTTTTTGAGTCACCATCTTTCTTAACTCTTCTCCTTCCCACAAGTCAATTCGAAAGGCTCTTGAGCCACAGCAATGACTCCATTTATCTAGTTCTAAATTTTGACTTAATTACTTTTTCTCTCATTGCCATGACAAAATACCCAAACCCAAAGTTAAAGGGGGAGAGGTTTATTTAGCTCATGCTCTGCAAGGTTGAGTCCACAATCATCTGGCTCCAAGGCCGAGTGGCACACCATAGAGGGGCACATGGCAGAGAGGCATAGCAGAGGAGAGTTCCTAGTGCCCCAAAGTGAAGCTATAAGAGCTCAGCACAAATCTTTAAATGCTTTAGCTAGGATTGTTCTTTAAAATCACCCAACTTTCCATCTTCTTCCAGATAAAACTATAGGGATCATGTATTAATACATGAATGTTTTTGTCTTTAGGTAAATAATTGAGATCTGGTATAAAAAAAAAATCTTAAAAGAAATACCAAACTCACAGAACACCTCCATCAGTAGAGGGTCTGTGGGCCAGCTGGTTATAGGGCTGTTCTAGTCCCTTAAGAGCAGTGTCTGGAGGGGGCTCGTTCTATTCTAATGCTCATGCTTTGTTTTGTGGGCTTAAATCTCTTGTACATATTATTTATTCTCACCTAGAGGCTGCCAAGCTCCAAGAGATCATGGTGATGATCACAACAAATGGACCAGACTTCTGTTACCAGGATCCACTAGACTGATCTTGCAAAGGGACTTCACGCTGCTAACCCTCAACAGGACTGCCTTCCAAGGTCTATTAGTTCTCTGCAGAAATCCCCTGACTATATTCTCTCCTACACCGACCTTTGTCAGTTTGAAGCAGCCAGATAGAAACTTCACCCATTCTCCCCTAACCACGGTTAGAGATAGCTCTGTGGGGGGCAGCATATTATACACAGTTAAATTAGATAGAAATTGATATCTAGTCAGAGAGAGACTCTCAAAGAAGTCAGCACAAAAATAAAAACAGCAGAATAATCATGAAGGTACATCTGATGAAGACCAGGCCTCAAGATAAAGATACAATGGCCAGGCACCTCCCTAAGGCATAAACAGCAACTTGGAATTATACTACAATTAGCACCACTTGATCCAGAAGTCTACACAAGGATCAGTCACCCACGTGAGTGACCAGAACATCTGGATCTATTCCTTCCCGAAAATGACTTTGTTCTTTCTGTGTACCCTTGTTATATGATGTTTCCTTATTGGATCAGTATTATCTAAACAGCTGTACTTGTAATCTTATAAGTTGACTGTAGTTTGACCCATGTTGCACTCGTATTGTGACTCTGCTGATTAAGTTACACCCAACAAAGGGCATTAGTGGCCACCCCACTCTGGACTTCCTTGGAGACTCAGGAGTATTCTTATTGTCAATGATATTCTCCTAAACTTTTCAGTTTGTGACATCATTCCTTGAGGTCATAGGGTCAGAGATTTTTACACATGTGGCACTTATCAGGTTGGGAGTTAGATTTATCTTATTTCAACATAAGAAATCCATTTTTCTATATATTGGGGAGATCATTATTAGAAATGTGGCTAGATACAGAGTCTGCACCCCAAAATGCATACACAGTTTGGCTGTTCACCATATTAGTAAATGTCTGGAAGCTCATGGCCACCACTTTGAACATCTCTTATAATTTTAGAGGCCAGAGATAGTTTGTTTTAATTTCAAAATGTCTCAGTAGATTTAGTATTAAAATACTTATATAAATTATTTTCCTCATGTTTACATTTTGGGTAGACTATCTTTGTAATTAAGCACATACTACTGTCTAATTATTCAGTGTAAGATAGCTCCTAATATAGGTTTATACAGGTGTTTTGTTAAAGAAGGGGAAGGATGCCACTGGACAGAGAAGACATGATTCAGACCTCAAGATGCTAAGGCTTAGTGAGAAGACAATAGGATATTCACAGAATGCAAATAACTTTTAGATCTTAAAACTTGGATGGATATTTCAAAATATTAGTCATTGGCTAATTCTTAGTAATTCTACATAGATCAATAACTAAACTAGTTTTGATTGGCTGTTTTCTCATAATGAGCAGTATTACAGTTAACATACATGACAAATTGCACCTTGTCCTGTGAGGATGTACAATTTAGGGCAGAATGCAAAATAAATCCAGTAAACATTCAATGACAGTGGCTCCTTTTATCTGCCTATCACACTCTCCAGATCCCAGTGGATACCTAAAACCACAGATAGTATCAAAACCTACACATATTATATTTTTTCCGATGTATAAATGCATATGATTAATAAGGCATACTGAGATTAGCAAGAGTTATAGTAGTGACATAGAAAAATTATGACAGTATACTCTGATACAGTCACTGGCACCACTACTATTGTTTGTACTTTAGGGTCATTACTAAGCATAATAACGCTGATTAAAGACAAGTGCTTGGACAGGAGCACTGCAGTATTCTGTTAATCAGTGATAAGCACCACAGCTTCTAAACTACTAATGAGCAACTTAAGGACAAGTCCTAGACGTGCAGGACAGGGATAGTTTATGTTGTGGGAGGGAAGGAGGCACACAAGCAAGACATTATCACACTACTCTGAGCAGTACAAAATTGAAATATGAACAATTTATTTATCTGTGAAATTTTCCATTTTGGTGCGCTATTGTTAATTGAAAAAAATAAACCCATAAGGAGGGGTCATTGTAGTGAGAAAAGGATCAGTCATTGTAAGTTGTTAGGGAAGGCGTACCAAGCTGGCTAGAACTCATATATATATATATATGAAATAAATTATGTAGATAATATAAATGTTATATGGAGAGAAATAAAGATAGAGACATAGCAACAGAAAGACAGACAAGAGAGACAGAAAGGCCTTGTATGGTGGCTCACACCTGTAACCCCAGCACTCAGGAGGCAGAGGCAGGAGGATTGCCATTAGTTTGAGGTTACATTGGCTTACATAGTAAGTTCAAGACCAGTATGAACTACAAAATGAGACCCTATCCCAAAAAACTAAAAGAAAAGGCAGAGGGAGAGACAGAAAGAGTGAGAATCAGGGACAGACTTCCCAATAAAAGACATACGAAGGCAGGTGGGGAAAGCCTGTGATATTATTACAAGTGATTATATCAAGAGTTATACCAAACCTCATAAATTACTCCAAATTACTGTATTTGTCCAATTGCAGCTTTACTTGAATTGTTATCTTTTTTTTTACCAGTTAATTTATCTCTACCTTCTCTCTTCCCTGCATGAATTATGCCAAAAAAGTTATGAGACTATAACAATACAAAAGACATTGATATTAACACATCAAAAGCAGTCTGGGGGTGGACTAAGTGTTCTGAAAACCATAGGAGTTATTTTTTACTCAGTAATCCTGGTAGAAACTGTGCAAAGGTTTTGTTAGTGAACTAACTTTCAAATATTGATTTTTATTCAAGCTATAACTTCTGCATTGACGGTTCAAATTCTGACACAAAATTCTGTGATTCATGTTTAAGTGGAGGTAAAATATCACAGAGGGAAAATTTAGAGTTGCTTTGCTCACATATAGCTTTGGTGAAGTGACAATGATTTGACATTTGAAATGACTGAAAATATGCAGCTAATATGGGGTTAGATATAGATTGAGACTGTATTGTGCTGAAGTCTGCTCTAAAATGCTACTCATTCTTTGTAATTTGGGCATATTATTTATTTTTCAAAATTCAGGATCTACACAAACATATTGGGGATAATGTTCCTATACCCTCTGAATCTACTACATGATAAACCAGTAATAGGTAAGAACAATTTTTGGCATACAGTAATACGTAATAAAAGTTATTGTAACAGTACAATTTTAATATCAGAAGTCTCTAATTGTTTTCACCCTACAGTAAAAAGAAAAAGCTTCAGATCTAAACTGGGAGGGAAGGGTGACAAGTGTTTTACGTATGTGCAAATTGTGCTTATGGGAGGAAAGGCTTTTGTGATCCCATTTTTTTTTTTTTAAGGTTTTTCGAGACAGGGTCTCGCTTTGTGGTTCAGGCTGGCCCTGAGCTCAGCCTCAAACTCACATCACAGCAATCCTCCTGCCTCTGCCTCCTGAGTGCTGGGATTGCAGGTGTGAGCCACCACGCCTGGCACTGTGGTATGTGGTACTGGTTGCTGCTGGGGTGAGTCTCCACGCCCAGTATGGTATGTGATTTCTGGGGGATCGAACCCGGGTCTTTGCACTTGCAAGACAGGCGCTGGAACCACTGAGCTAACTCCCCGGCCCTATGATCCCATTTTGGGTACAGGAAAGTTTAGGAACTGCAGCTGCTTAAGAAAGCAAATGAGCATTAAAAAAAAAATTATTCAAGGAGGTTTCTAACTGAAGATGAGCCGACATATTTCATCCCTAAGTCTAAAGATAATTTTGAAAACACATGGTCACATTTAAGACCACCACTCACAGCAGCTGCTGTGTCAAAACATACTCTTAATATCTGCTTTACTAAAAGGTGCTGACAATAGCCATTTCTGTGAGACACAGAAAAAATGGCTTTTTTTTTCAGTACAGAATGGACAGTGCCTAAAGTCCAAGTATGTCCCTGCAGATTGTCTCAAAATGCTGTCATCCTGATACCTGGTGCAGCACTCTCATTTGCATACCTTCCCTCCATTTGTTCATGAGTTTAGTTTCTCAGAAACACAAAACACAAGTTGATTTTTTTTGTTGTTGTTGTTGACATCGATTGATCTATTTGGGTATGAGAGGATTTAGTGCTGTCACTATAACCTGTTTTTACATGCAAATCCCACAAATTAAGTTCCATTTGCAAAGAATGAAGAAACAGAAGTCTTGGTTTTCTCTTGGTCCAAGAATGAACACATCAGGAGGTAGGAATGGAATACGGGATGAGAGAAGATCCCACGCTAGACTGGAGTAAATCAAGATGAACCCTTCTGAAATGTTGAGACACCGCCTGAAGCTGTGTTTACAAGGCGGACTTTGAACTTCTCACAGGAGAGTGGAGTTTTGATGGAACCCTAGAGCACAGTCAGAGCCCATTGGCCAAATGTATGTGGGGGCAAGCAGATTTGCAGCAGGCTATAATTAGCAAACAAAGTAAAGCAATGGAAAAGTGTCGCACTTGAGAAATATGGAGAAGTGAAGCAATAAATCCTTTTACAGAATCAGTGAAACAATGTGGATGTGAAGAGTGCTTAATATAGAAACTTTTGTAGAGTGCTGCACCATCTGCTGGTGTCTGCCCTGGCAAACTAGCTGACATCAACTTGACTTTCAACCATAAAGGTATTTTTAATCACAGCGTTTTGTAAATATTTGCTAAAAGTTATTTTTGAAAGGTTATTATGTCAATAAAACATGTTGCCATTAACTGTAGTCATCACTATGTACAATAGGTCTTTGAACTTACTCTTTTTTTCCAACTGTAATTTTTTTTTTTTTTTTGAGACAGGGTCTTGCTTTGTAATTCAGATTGGTCTTGAGCTCATTATGTAGCCCAGGCAAGCCTTGAACTTACAGCAATCCTCCTGCCTCTACCTCCTGTGTGCTGGGATTATAGGCATGAGCCACCATAATTGACATTATGACATGTGGTACCAGGGATCAACCTCAGGACCTTGCGCTTTCCAGGAAGACATTGAAACCACTGAGCTACATCTCTGTCCCCCACCTGTAATTTTATACTGTCAGTTAACATCTCCCTAACTCCATTCCATGATGATGTGTCACCTCACACCTTTTACAGGGGCCATGATGAGCCAATTTTGGTGGTGTACCCAGAAGCCTAGAACTCTGAGAAGGAGGCTGAGGCAAGAAACTCAGTTCCATATTTTAGCTTAACTGGAGCAACTTCATGTCTGAGCAAGACCTTATCCCAAAATTAAAAAAAAAAAAAATGACTGCAGATGTAGCTCAGTGCAAACACCCCAAGTGCATATTTTCTAAATAAAAGATGAGCCATAGTAAGTGCTGGTGATGATGTGGTGAAAAAGAAATGTGAACACTGTTATTAGGAATGTTAAGTTAATACAGTCACAATGGAAAAGAATATTTCCTTAGTAAATATCACTGTCATTTGACCAGCTACTAAATGCATCTCCAAAGGAAGTGAAACCAGGATGTTGAAGAGTTATCTATCTGCTCTCATATGCTCACTATATCATTAGTCACAGTACTGAATAGATGGAACCAACCTATTAGTCCATCAGCTGATAAATGAATAAATACAATGTGTACAAAGGAATATTTTTCAGCCCTGAAAATAATTTATGTCAGAAAGAAAAGGTAGCATGTTTGAGTTTGCCTTGATCCATTGATATTCTTTCTCTTTTCCTTCTGTCCTTCTTTCTCTCTCCTCTTCTTCTGTCTCTCTGTCTCTGTCTCTCTCTGTACTGAACTACATCTCCAGCACCCAATCTCCCTCTACTCTTTTCTGACAGGGTCAGTTAGTTGCTAATGTCCATAACCTGAGTTGAAATTTGTGACTTTGCTGTCTTAGTCTCTTTGCTTAACAGTTTTTCTGTCTAATGGTAATATTTTTGTTTTGAAGTGAATGTATTGAAATCAAGGCTTTGTGCTAAAAAATTACAATAGTATATTACATAAAATCACTATAAAAAGAGGGCTCCTTGATACTTGTTAATGTGATGTTTTATAAACTAAAATGTATTCCATATTACACAGTTTTCCCCATTTCCACAGTGTGGTGATTTCTTTACAAATGTAACCTACATTTGCATTATTTAGTGCCTTGATCAATATGGTGATGGGTTCCTGTAGACCCAGGTACAAAGACTGAGGCTGGAGGGTCCTTTGAGCTCGGAAGCTTGGGGCCAGGCTGGGCAACACAGTAAGACACTGTCTCCTAAAACACCAAATGACTGAGAAACCTAATACTGTTGCCAATCTTCACTGTAATCAGTGTTTCTCTTGTTCACATTATGACTCTGTTTAGTTTGTCTGATTTAACTGCTGCAGTAATGGGTTTGACTCATTGGGTTCTCAGAGTCTTCTCACAGAATTCCTTGTTCTGACCTTTTCCCCCCATGGCCTTCCAGTTAACAAAAATTTGGAAGCATTCATGATAGTCCTGGAATTCTGTGCATTAAGAGAAATGTTCTGATGATTATTCTTGGCATCAACTTCAAAATTTATTCTCTTCAACGATATTAAAATAGACACCCCCCAAAAAAAGTTCGACTGGGCATGGAACATCATGAAGAAGGAATTCTGCAAGTAGAGTTAAGAATCATGTGAAATTCATCCCTTCTTCCCTAGATCTCCAAGATAGTATACCATTTTTGTTTCCTGTATGTATATTACATGGATCTTCCAATGACTCTGTATCAAGTTAATTTTGACTCTCCAGGTTTTTTCATTATCCTGTAGGTTATTCATATCATAAATACCTATTTCCATCACTACTGAGTCTTCCTCACTTTCTCCTCTGGCATTTAAAACATCTCACAACAAACATATTGGCATTTAGTCGACCTGAAAGCTAAATGACTGTACAGTGTGCCACACTGTACAAAGTTGAATCAGGGGAGTCAGTTCTCTCCACACACACATCTTACATCCTTCATCTTGCTCAGTTTTGCTCATGTTCTACAAATAGCCCATTTTCTTAAAAATAATTTCTTAGAAATTGATGTTTTAGACTAGTGTCCTCCACTAAAATTTTACTTTTGCAGATAGAAGTTTAAAAAATACATAAGATCAAGTGAAGTCCTAAGTGTGGGCCCTAACTCAACATGCTTGAGATCCTTCTGCAAAGGGCTGATGCACACAGAGAACAGCCTGCGGGAAGGAGCCATGGAGGGAGGCCCCGGGAGGCATGAGGAGAAACAGGATGTCCCCTGCACTGGGGCTTCCCCTCTCAGAGCTGTGAGGACACAGGTTTCAGCTCACCCAGGAGGCCGGTCCAAAGGGTTTTATTCTAGCGTCAGGCTGAGCCAGTGACTATCGCTGGATGGGGCCTGGTCTCAGAGCAGGTGGAAAATTAAAATATATATGTGTATTTATTGTTTTCTTTATGAATAATATTTTTAAAAATTATCTCACTCTGAATAGTTTCTTAGCAATGAGTCAGCTGTCTAATTTACTCAGTGGGAACAAAGCAATGTGTTTTAGTTTGCAGAGGAATAGCTTGTGGTAACTGAATATTCTCTTCTTATGGAAGGTTAAGTTGAAAAGTGCTAAGACTTTAATTAAATTTATTCAATTTAACCTACCCCTGTGGGAGCGATGATACCTGCTTGAAGGCATAGTGAAGACAAAATACTATATTTTGCCTGTATATTGGTTTCACGAAGTTATGATTACTAACTCTTAGTTCCAGAGCTTCGTGCTAATATTTTAAAAGGAGAAACTGGCTCATACATGGACATAACATCCACCTACCCTAAAAACCATTCAGCTTTTAATTGTTGTCACATTCAACTCCAGATCCTGAAAAAAAGTTCACCACGGTGGACAAAGTAAAGCAGATGCTTCTAACACAGCCCTTGAATAAGAGTATTAAAATAATTTTATGGTGTCTCATTATGTAGTTCAGGCTGGAAGAGAGAAGAGTTCATTCAAGAGATGGTGACATGATAATCACAAGGCCTATCCTGGAGGAATCTGTTACTTGTAATCACTCTTTTTTTTAAAAGTGTGAAAGTAATAAAGCTAGTTGAAGATACAGCTCAAATAACCTAATAATAATAATAATCATATTTCTGTTGAAGTTTTCAAGGTGGAAGACACACTGAAGGAAAAGCCAACCCAGAGATGAAAATCACCCAGAAAATGATGCCTTCTTCAAGTTTCATGTATCTGTCTACAGCTACAGTATAACTCATAGCACCTCCCCCTCCCATAGAAGTCTATTGAGAGAACACCTTAAAACTGGTTATATATTCTTGGTTACTACTGCCTGGTGGAAAATAAATCATCAAGATTTCATGCAACTTAATGAGGAGTCTAAAATCAAGGAGAGAGAATACGGCTTTACATTTTATGGCTATATCTTTGAATAGCTTCTTGAGAGAAAAGAACAAAGTTTTAGAAGTACTTAACGTGGGGGCCGGGGATTTAGCTCAGTGGTTCTGGCGCCTGTCTTGCAAGCGCAAGGACCCGGTTCGATCCGCGGTAACCACATACCTATACTGGGTGGGGAGACTCACCCCAGCAGCAACCAGTACCACATACCACAGTGCCGGGTGTGGTGGCTCACGCCTGTAATCCCAGCACTCGGGAGGCAGAGGCAGGAGGATTGCTGTGATGAGTTTGAGGCTGAGCTCAGGTCCAGCCTGAACTACAAAGTGAGACCTTGTCTCAAAAAAAAAAAAAAAAAAACTAAAAAAAAAAAGAAGCACTTAACATGGCCCCAACAGTGAGGAAACAGAAGAGAAAGAGAGTGTTCAGGACGGAAAATGAGACAATAAACTTCTCATTTCTTTTGTTGAATTATCCAAGCACTGATACAAGAGCAATACATGGCTACGATTTTATTTTTTATATTTAAACCATTTGAATATTGAATGCTTTTGATGGGTTTTGAAAAAAGGTAAGGTGAAGGGTTTCAAGCCACTTGAGACTTTCTTCCAAGCACACCAAACTGTATGAATGGTGGCTAGTTTATTATAACTCGACCGTATACAAGAATTTACACTTCCCCTTTCTCAGCTAGAACTATTCATGCCAGAAGTAGATTAGGACTCCAGGTGACACATATTACCAGCAAGACCTCCCATGTAGAAATAACTGTGTTCATCTTTTCCCATCCAAAAATGACTTTACTCTGAAGCATCACATACCTTCTTTTTGGTAGTGGACTCATTAAGACATAAGACATCTTAGATCAGCCGTGAAATTTGTAATCGATTGAAAAATTTCCTAAATTCAAACACTGAAACCTTCTCTGAATTCCATACTATTTAAAAATTTCTCCTATTGACATCTAAATCAATTCTTTTATAATTACTCTTGTGGCTGAGACCTTCTTGGGCCCCAGCAGCCTCTGAATGTCAAGCTATGTTACCTGTAACACATAAATTCCTGATTTTACATCCACCCATCACCCATGAGACCTTCAGGATCCAGTTCTTCATGTTTCTGGAAATCTCTAAAGGTCACTCTCTCTTTTTCCTTGAAGGTCAAGGGTAGAGACTTTACTCTGATGCTCTATTCTGCCGCTCACACTCTCAAAGTCATTACTGCTCAGGGTATCAGAAGCTGTACTGTTTGGAGCAGACTTGGTTGAAAAATGGCTTCAGCTTTACCCTTTACTATGTTCCATGGCAAAGCAATTCTTGCCCAGAGTTTTATTAAATGTCTCATGAGTATGTCTTTAGTCATCATTTCCTTAGAAGTCCCCAGTCAGTTCATGTGGCCAGTAAAGAATAAGTGCCAAGCTCCCCATGAAGCATTTATATCTTCATTGTCACAGGTTAAGTCCCCATAACAGAGAAAATGTATCATCTTCCTCCATTTTTCATCAGCAGAATTCAAAGATCTTTTACATATTCCTTTGAAAATATAAATGTAGGTGGAAGGGTAGCAAAAGGAAGAATCTTTGAATTAAGGTTTCCATCTGGGTTCTACCTTTCTAATAAAAGGAAAACACTATTGATAGAAGTACATTAAGGTAGTATTCAAAAATCTGTTGTCTAAAGAACAAAAATTGTAAGCAAAGTAATAAAAGATGGACAGCTAATCAGATGCACAGTGGTAGTGTTTTTCATTTCTGCCATTTCCACTGCAAGTTAATATTTTTAGAAAGAAATTTTGTACAAGACAAATGTACCCTCATGGTTTGAGACTTTTAAAAAGCCAATATGTAAAATTATAGTTAAAAAAGTGTGTTTTATCATGGTTTATTTTTACTTCACTAATGCAAAGCCAAATGACAGCCTCACTAACAATTCCAGCACCAGCTAGGATAACTGAATATATTTCACTTAATCCTTCTACAACATTAAAATCTATTGTCTGTACAGGTTCTTGTAGCCTTCATGCTAAATGTGTACAACTTTCTGCACTGAAAGAGAAACACACTCAAGTGGAAACTGAAAGTCTTGATACAAACACAACTGTCATAATTTATGTAAACACGTGTGTGTGTGTGTGTGTGTGTGTGTGTGTTGTTAGTTGAGTGGCATCCTTAGCATATCAAGGACGAAGAGCAAATTTATAAAGTTGTTTCATAAGGCCAAACTTTTTCCTTATCAATCATACTGCCTATTAGAATAAGAGTTGCACCAAAACTCCATGACCGCTCTTCAGTAACAACCATCCAACATGGAAGACAAATGGGATATTACCAACATCAGGTAGGAAATACCATGATAAATTCTATGGACAATGGGCTGGATATGAATCTTGAAGGGGGGTAATGTTCTGAAGCTCAGGTTTATGTTTGGGACAATATGCTTTGGGTTATTGTGCTAGAGAGAAGATAGCTGAATTCTCATAGCAGATTTCACTGCTGAAATTCTTTGTTGAGTTGCAAAATCATGTATAAGAAAATGTGCAGAAAAATAGGGCAAAAATCAAATTTCTATGAAGGGTTGAGTGTTGCTTATAGATACCTTAAAAGAAATATGAATAAATAGTTTGTGGGCATTTTATAGAATAGTCAATACAGATGAATTTTTAAAAAGTGAATATTAACCAATTCTGGTTGTGATGCTGGGTTACCATTTTGTTTGTTTTAACTACATTTTAGTTTCCTTGCTTCTTGATTTATCATCTAAAAAATGAAGCAGATAATATATCTAAATATATTATATATTATAATAATATATAATTATATACTATGTACTCTCTCTCGAAGTGGGGTAGTATATATATATATATATATATATATATAGAGAGAGAGAGAGAGAGAGAGAGAACTATAAAGATCCTTTTAGTCTCTAGAAATTATAAAGCTAAAACTTTAAGAGATTTTAAGACAAGTTTTGAAAGTCTCATACCCAGAAATGGTACCAAAGCACTAAAGATCCAGTAAATAAAAATCATATTTCACACTAAAATATTCTAGGTAGCCTGTAAGAGAATTAAGACCCCCTTCTCTGTTTTAGTACCACATTTTCCAAAAGTAAATCACTTTTAAAATCATAATTACTGAACAGTAGTAACGATAATAGAATAAAATGTTCAAACTACAAAGAAATAGACCTTTCCAAATACCCACTAGAAAATGCTAAGGAGAACCTACAGTTTTGCAGGACCAGTTGCCGGGCTTATTGAATCATCGTTTTCTGTCCTTTAAACCCAAGGTCTGTTCATCACTGTCAAGAATGCTTTAGATTCAGCACCTTAGAAGCCGGCAGTGTTTGTGTTGGGGTTTCCTTTGTGAGAAATCTACCGGGGTCTGACAGAGCAAAGAATATTCAGACACAGCAGGAACTTCCTGCAAAAATACAGGAAATGACGCTATTTTTTCTGTAAACCACACCCTTTTTTTCCCTTTATAGGTCCAGAGTATTTCTCAAAGGCTCTAGATAGCAATGTTCTTACCCTTAAATGCAAATTTGTTTTTGTTTGTTTTTAATAACCAGCAGAATATAAATAATATAAATACATCGACAAGACTCTATTAACACAAGAAGGGAGAAGGCATCTGTCATTCATAAATGTACAGTGGGTCATGGGGTGACCTAGGAAGAAAAAGGAATAATCTTGTAAATATGTGAAGATGGGTGTTGTAGAAAAAGCTGGCTGGAAATTCAGACCAGGCAAATCTGTTACTCTGATGGCATAAACGTATTGGAGCACAGCAAAGGTGTAGTTCTGATAGAGTGCATGTTGCATGCAAGGCCCTGTGAAGATGGTGGGTTGAAGATATAAATAAAAACCTCAATTGCCAGCACTGAAAGACAAAAGTGGGGGGAGAGAGATAGATAGATAGTGAGAGAGAGAGAGAGAGAGAGAGAGAGACAGACAGAGAGAGACAGAGAAGAAAAGAGAAAAGAAATAAAATAATATTAATACTTAGATTCATATATTTCAGGAAGAGGAATATTTTGTCTAAATTGACATATTGACATATTGCATTAATATAACTAATTTGTTTGGAAGGAAGCTTAAATAAATCCCAAGGGACATAATGGAAAATAAATGAAACAGCATTAAAATATTTGAGTGCAACAAACAAGATGTGTGTGTGTCGTGTGCTTGGCTGTTGTGAATTTTCCTACACAAAGGAAATGTGTATCACACTATTAGAATTCATTTAAATTCTAGAGGACTGTGGCTGAAGTTTAGATTTGGGGTCAGATTGCTGGAGATCTGTCTCCATCGCACAGATAAAAAATGTCCCTTAGGTACTATCTCTTCACTCACTTACTGGAGATTGAACCCAGGGCCTTCATGCTGATGTTTGTCCTCAGTCCTGTTTTACTTTGCCTTTGAGACAGGGTCTCATATAAGTCACTGAGTCACCTAGCATAGGCTGCAACTTGGGATCAGCCTGGCTCAGCCTCCCAAAGTGCCAGAATTACAAACTGGTGCCACCAGGCCTGGCTCCAACTGCTAATATTCTGTGAGTCAATACATATCTGAAAAAGAAGCTTCTCCCATTTATGACTACATAAATATGGACAACTTCTTATGTCTTTGAAAATATACCATGTTTTTCATGACCAAAAATCAAACTCTTTGCAAATGGTCATATTACAAATGTCACAAAGATACTGGGAATTATACAGCTCTGATTGCAATGGATCTTTCTTAACTTCTTTATAATTTCTTATTTTTAACAGCAAAAGAGAGATTTTTATTTACATCTTCAGCCCACTATCTTCACAGACATTTATATAATCATGTATTACTAGGGCCAGTGACACATTTTCACTTCATACTTGTAGCCCAGAGTCACATGACTCTGGCTTGACTTTCTGCACCTGAGTTTAAATCAACTTTGGATGAGCTTAGTTGCTCTGGTTACAAATTCATTGTATGAAGGCATACTATTATAACATCATGTTTTCAGGATAATAAAATTCATAAATACACTTGTTCAACTGTTTAAATTATTCATAATTATCAAATATAAATTATAAGTATTTGTTGAGTTGTTGTTTAATTATGCTCCTTATGAGGAAGAAGAATGTAACACTTTCCTCTAATGGAATACTCTTAAAAAGTTTTGTTGACACTGTAAAATAAATTTGGAAGAACTTTTCTCATTTTATTTGACAGCTCAATTGGAAAGCATGTAATTTTTGATGAATTTTAAATGTTGAAATTCTAAACTATAACTGTTATGGCATATCTGCAAGGGTGTTCTATGACACATACATAGATGAATTGTTCAACTCCTGTCACATTCATTGCAACAGATGAATGCATTCTTCTTAACAGATAGAAAGTGTATTTCTTTCTCCCCTTGAAAGTACATTCCAGGCACTACCTCCTTCCTTCACAGAATTTTATTCTGTTGAAATATGTTTTTATATTACAAGTTATTTCAAGTGATCTCTTGAAAGAAAGTGAGGAGCAGCTCACAATGTATAAAGAGTAGCAACAGAGGTGGAGCAGACCTAGTAGGATAAAGACATAGCTCACTATGCCAGTGGTGACATTTTCAAAGCTCTGATACTGTAGTGCCTACATTTTCCTTTGCAGTTATTTGCATTGCTACTATGTAAGCTTCTAATTTCCTTAAAAATATTCACAGTTTTAAAATTTCTTTGAAACAAAACATCTACATTTACTAAAAATTTTTTTAAAAATTCTGTCCAGAGGAATGGGAGAAAATGAGAATCAAGTCATGTCATGTACTGGTACAAATTCTCAATGTCAACTGTGATCATGACATGTATATAAAGTGTACCAATAAAATCAGTTAAAATTTTTGTCTGTCCAAATAGGCATAGGTGAATATTTTATAGAAATCTTCTAGGATTTCATTATTGTTTTAATTTTTATTAGAACTAATGGTAAAAATGATACTCCTGGTAATAACAGTAGCTATTACTTTTGGAGGGCTTACTAAATTATTGGCATCAAGCCAAGGATTAAATGCATGTACATCTACTCCGTCTATTTATGTCTTGCATAGCCACCAGGAATAGAAAAAGAGAATGGCACATAGCAAATGATTCACTGATACAATGCATGAAAAGTAAGATTAACTTTTCAGGCTTGTGATTACATTATAGAAACGTATAAATTAGTTACTGTGATTAACTGTGGTTTACTTAGCAGCAAACAGAGCTGGTAGATTTACTATCTTATCTAAGTGATTAAAAAGATGTCAATTTAAAATTAAACAAGGCAGCTTGGCTCTTGAGGCCCTAGAACAAAGTATAAGAAACTTGTTACTGATTTTGACACATCATTTACCTTAAACATAAGCAAAATTGTATTATTAGTGATACATCACTTACTAAGATGAAAAAGGTATGTCACTAAAGGCTTTAATGAGTACTTGTACTTATGTGCATTAACCAAACTGGAGTCTATTTATGTGACGTATCTAGGGGAAAAGTTTAGACAGCAAGAAAGCGGGGATGTGGAGGAGGCCAGAAAGGCCGGCCAGGGCACTGCATACAGGCCGCTGAGCTTCGCGCATCCCGACTTCATCACCACGTGCAGTCCAGTGGCCAGCCTAGTGAGGGCTTGCAGAGTTACTGCCTGTGGTCTTGGAGAAGACTCAGTGAAACTCGCTCACAGGTGCCCTCTTTAAGAGCAACATCACAAAACTATACTATTTGGAAAAATCTTAGTTATGCCACAATACTCTCCCCATTTTTATATTGGTTTTATTTCTCACTGTTCTAAGAAAGCTGTCCACTTCTGACTCTCTGACACATTTGTATGGCTTGTGGCTCACTGTCTTACCAGCCCTCACAAAACAGATATTTGATCTGCCATACATAGTCTTTTTGAGGAAAACATATAGTTCTTTTATAGATAAAAATAACTCTTAGTAAACAATTCATGTGTAGATAGAAAACTAAAAGTTATAAAGATGTTAAATGTCCTGAAAATATTTTAGAAATATAACACAAAATAAGGCACAATTACAGAGTTCAGCTTAACCAATAACAAAATTAATGGAACCTGTAATCCAAATTGTTTTACTAATATAATTTAGTAAATGTATTTAATTGAATTTCAGCAATGGAAAAGATGAAATTTCCATTGTTATAATTGTCCTCAAGTTTTGGAAAAAGGATATCAGATTTCTATTTAAGTAGAATTAAGAGTTAAATGTGAGGTTAACTCTTAATTAACCCAAAATCTGTGCCGGGGTTGGAGCTTACTGGCCTCCTGGCCCACACGAGAAGAGTACCCAGGGACTGAGTTTAGCAGCGGGTGGCTTGGGAAATGGGGAATGCGCCACCGAATCTGCATCACCAAATCTGCGTCGGGGTTTGAGCTTACTGGCCTCCAGGCCCACGCCGGGAGAGCGCCCAGGGACTGAGGTTAGCAGGTGAGAGTCTGACTTTCTCCACAGCAACTGCAGAAGCACATCCAGTCACTTTGTATTGGTGAGTAGGTGGGCCTGTTGGAAGATCAGCCCCTACCATTGCAGGTGCACAGGGCCTACAGCCTACTGGCCTCCAGGCTGACTGCACAAGTGAGCCCAGAGACTCTGTACTGGTGAGCAGGTGGGCCCATTGGAACCTCGGGCAGCGCCATTGTAGCAGTTCAGGAGCCTGAGCCTTCCTGCAAGGTATTCTGACTGTATTGATTGAGTGCCTCATATGTTGTGCCAGAACTAGGGTTTTTCTTTAGGTCCCAATACAGACTGCAAAGAACAACCCAGGAAACACTGCTATTTTAAGGTTCCTAACTATTAGGAGGGAAGTGACTTGCAACAAACAGTGCCAGAAAACAGGGCAGGTCAGAGATCAGGAAACACTTAAAGTCTCAGATACAGAGATCCTCACCTCCAGGTAACACAGGAGTAATGGAAATAGAGAAGTTTGAAGCCCAGTCTCCAGGGTCCTCAGAAATGGTAACCAAAGCAGATCTAGTAAAATGGAAACCAGAACTGATCTCTGAGATGAAAGTAGAGATATTGGACACTGTCAACATGATGCTTAATAAAGCTAAAGAGGAAATCATGGAGTTGATGGAATCCAAGATAGCAAAAGCAATGGAACCTTTTAAACACCTACAAGCAGAAGCCCAGGAAATTAAGAAAGAAAATGAAAGTTTGCACAATAGAATGAATTTGGCAGAAGACTGAATTTCAGACCTAGAAGACAGGATCTCAACCAATGAACTGGAAAGGCATAATCTATGGAAAAAAGCAAGCAATAATGAAAAGTCTATCCAACAGCTCCTAGACGATTCAAAGAAGAATAACATAAGATTGATTTGAGTCACTGAGGAGGTAGGAGACAATGCTAAAGACATCAAAAAGCTATTCACAGAGATAATGGCAGAAAACTTCACAGAAAAAGGTAAAGAATTGGACATACAAATATATGAAGCATACAGAACGCCACATGCCCATGACATGAAAAAATCTACACCTAGGCATATTATCATAAAAGTCCCAGATATCCAAAAAAGAATGAAATACTGAAAGCAGCCAGAGAAAAGAAAACAGTTACATTCCAAGGGAAGCCTGTCAGGATCACAGCGGACTTCTCAACTCAAACACTCAATGCAAGAAGAGTCTGGAGTGAAGTCTTCCAAGCCCTAAATGAAAACAACTTCCAACCCAGACTAATGTATCCTAAAAAACTATCCTACAAAATTGATGGGGAAATAAAATACTTTCATGACAAAGAACACCTGAAAAACTTCACAAATATGAAACCTGTGCTCCAAAACATTTTAAAGAATATCTTGGAGAAAAATAAGGAAAGTTACAAATCCATGAGACCTAATCGAGTCAACCCAGGGACCAAATAAGAAACTGATGGGGAAAGGGCAAAAGTAGAATAACACAGCCAAGAACAGGAAAACATGGCAGCACTAAATTTACCTATATCAGTCACAACCATTAATATCAGTGGACTCAACACACCAATTAAGAAACACAGACTGGCAGAGTGGATCAAAAAGCAAGATCCTACAATCTGTTGCATACAAGAAACACACTTAATTCAGAAAGAAACCCATGAACTAAAAGTAAAAAGATGGAAAACAATACTCCATGCGACTGGAAACAGCAAGAAAGCAGGAGTGGCGATTTTATTTGCAGACAAAATAGACTTCAAGCCAAAACTGATAAAGAGAGATAAAGATGGACACTATCTTTTAGTTCAAGAAAAAATCCAAGAGACAGAAATCACAATCTTAAATATCTATGCTCCAAATTCTAATGCACCCAACTA
>PVIR01013733.1:0-41741 GCA_004026965.1 Petromus typicus
AGCACAATGTGAACATAACACTCAGGAGACAGGCTCGCCTTACCTGCAGACAACCTTTCCCTAAGCGGCAAGAGTGGCACAGAGACCGGAGGTGGCACAGTGGACCCAGCCAGGGCAGGAGGGAGGGAGGACTCCCACAGCGAAGGAGAGAGGACTACCACAGCGAAGCAGGGAGACCCTGCAGAGGAGCTGGTTTTGAAAGAAAAATGAAACAAAAATACAAGTTAGCCAGACCGAGCAGAGGGAAAGTCAGTACAGGAGGAAGTTACAGAGGGGAAGGTCACGAAAAAGGCTTCGGGAAGTCTGTCTGGCCTGGCTGGACAGAAGGGGCAGAGGAGCCTGGGGTGGGCTCACAGGTGGGAGGCGGGACAGACTTGTGCACAGTGCAGGCCAGGGAAGGCTTAGCACAGGGAGGGACATCAGGTGGATTCATGGCCACAGTGGGACAGACCAACCAGAAGGACAGAGACAGCAAATGGAAGCAAGTTCCCAGTCAGAAGCAAGTGGTGACACAGGAGAAGCGACACAGACCCCGGGCTCCCCCTCAGGAAGACTCGGGCGCTCGGAGGGAGCACTGGATTTGGAGTCTACACTGCACCCTGGGCCCAAGAGGTCCTTCCTCCCCCTTTTTACTCCCGCCTGTCAGTTCTGAGCCGAGACCACCTTCTCTGAGAAGGCATTCCTAGTGCTCCAATCCACGGAGCTGTTTCTCCCCACCACGGCTCTTGTGATTTCCTTTATCCTGATGTCGCGGTCTGCGGGTGTGTCATTATTCTCTTTTGTCTGTGTGTACTGTGAGCTTTGGGAAGACAGCAGCCTTCTCTGTCGTGTGGATTGTGTGTCTCTATTGCTGGGCACAGCACATCGTAGATGCCATCGGTGACATATTCATTGGCCCCGGGGTCTTCCCTCTTCCTGTACTCATTCTGCCCCCAACTTGGCAGTGCCTCCTCATTTTGAGAAGCGCTGTGTCTCCTGTGTGTTTCTGGCCCCTCCATTTGAGTTCGGCCACGGGGCTTTCTCTGGCTGACAGGGGCAGATGGAAGAAGGGAGTGGCCCGGAGAGACCTTGCCTGGCTCCCGTACTCTCCTCCACCTCTGGTCGTGAGCAGGACCTGCCCGGCATGGCCCACTGGCCGCTGGCCGCAGGAGGTAACAGAGGGCAGCCAGGGGAAGCGCAGCGACCCCTGTTCTGACCCACTGGCGATCAGCTGACCCAGCACCAGGAAAATAACTGGTTGCTATTTTAAGCCTCTAAGTTTAGGGGTTATCTGTGAAGTAACATTTTTCTCCATTTGTAAAATAAAGGGGCCGCTATGGTTGTTTTAGGCATCTTTGTCTTGGGCCTCTGACCATGCCGCTCCCAATCCTCCAAGCCTCCTCTCCACCCTTCCTGAGAGCCTCTTCTCCCTCCCACACACTCTGTCTTTGCCCTAGCCCTCATAAATAACCATGCAGCGTCCCCTTTTACGGTCAAGTTCACGGCTCCTGAGAGCCCTGCTTTCAAGGTTGCCTGGAGGCTGCACTTCCTCTCCTCCAGCTACTTCACCAAAGCCCGGGGGCATGAGCAGCTAAAAGCCCTCCTTGAGTTCTGAAGTGCAAATCAGAGCACCTCAGGTGGCCCCAGGAAGCTTGTCCTTCCCTGGACCACCTGGCTCCACAACCCAGTAAGCTGAGGGACAATGGTGGACTGGATTTGGAATAGGACAGACCGGTCTGAACCGGATGTGAAGCAAAGTTCTGGAGTTGGGGGTCACTCTAGAATCTCTGAGACCACCTGCGACCACGCCTCCTCTCACGTGCCAGAAATCTGACTCCAAGAAGGGAAGAGACCCAGGGTACAATTAGGAACCACTGCCCAACCTCCATTCCACTGCCCCCTGGTGGTCAGAGAGAAGAGCACAGGCAGAGGTTCGGAAGCCCAGCATCACCAGGGACCCATTCAACAGCACATCCCATTTACCCCCAAGGCAGGTGATATAGGACTTCCAAGTGATATAGGGGAAATAAAATAACTCTCAACCTGCTAGATGTTCCCCAAAGTCAAAGAACTAATTCTATGGGACAACAGAGGTCAATAATAGGAAATATTTATTGAGAAAGAGATACAGCTCCTGAGAGACAGCAGGGGGACCTGGAAAATGGGCTGCCACAGACTCCACTTTACAGAGGAAGTTTAATAGACCACAGTCACGAGGTGAGTACAAAGCCACATAGTGGAAACCACGTGGAACAAAATCATGATCAACTAGTGAGATCACAAGTATAGCCCCTTAGGTAATATTGATCCAGTGCGGAAGCAGGTTGTGTAGCAGGTGTACACAGAAAGAACAGGCCTTTTTTGGAAGAGATGAGTTGGGAGATCCTGGTCACCCACCCATGGACTAATGCCTACTTAGACTTTATTGGTCCAGGTAACACCGACTATAGCTCATGGTTCACCCTTGGGGAGGGACATAGGCCTAAGTCATTCCACCTTTTTCTTGAGGCCTGGCCTTCAGGGAATGCTCCTCCAGCCACAGATGCAATGCGCTCTCATCCTCAGCCCTGTCTAACTCCCTGTAGTATTTGCACCTAACGTAGCTGTCTGTAATACGGGGACACCGATGGTAGTGTGTGCTGGGATTCTCAGCAGGCAGTCCTGTGCAGGGGCACTTATGCAACCAGGATCTGTGCTGGGTGGGTCCTTTGAGGGCCAGTGGGTGCCGGGCTTGGGGTGGCTCAGGCCCTCTTCCTGCACTCATTCTGCCCCCTCTGGCAACAGAGATCATGTACAGACTCTGACCCCCTCTTCAGCCAGCTGCTCTGCCCCTCTCTGGCCCTCTCGGGAACTTTTACCTCCACTCTTTGCTCTCAGTGGGCCGCTCTCAGCCTCTCTCAATTTCCCCTTTGCTCTGTCTTGAAGCGATTTCTCTTCTCTCTGTCTCCTCTCCCCTTTCTCTTTCCCTGGCTGAACCCAGTTTCTCTCTGGGGTTTCTGTACTCTTTCTGCTCATTTTCCTCTGTCTCTGTGTCTCTGTGAGTGTACCGTGTCTGTGTCCATCCCTCCCAGTCTGTGTCCTTCCCCTCTGCACTGCAGTTCCTGTCCACTCTCCACCCACGTCTGGCCCTCCGCCCTGCCAGCTACAGTCACAAGTGTGTCTGCTGAAAGCAGCAAGCTCTCTTTCCATGATGGGTAACAAGAGGCTTGTATGTTTGCAGCCACTGGCTGGAAAATCTGAATTCCCTTTCAGCAAAGACAGACAAGCACCCTCTTGGTTATAAATATTAATTATAGGCACCCGGTAATGAGAGAACAGGGCGCCTGTTGGCTGTGATCTCTGATTGTTTGACTAATCCTAGAGACACTTTAAACAAGACAGTTACTGCCTGATGGGACAAGGGATTAGGGTACTGTGGCCCTTCTACACCCAACAGCTTGGGAAGCTGGCGAGACATATGACGGGTGGAGGAGCCTAGGGAAGTGGCTTTGGGCAAACTGGGCCTCTGTTTCCCCTCTTATTCTGTAAGGCCCTTCATCTCCAACCTGTATGTGTAATGGTCCCCCCTTGAGAAGAGACCAACCAAACCATTTCTGAGCATCTGCATGGCAGGGACCCCGGAATCCAGAGAGGAAAGGTCCAGTTTAAAGGAGGAGGGACTGAGGACCTGGAGCACAGCTCCTGGCTCCGCCCCCTTGTGGTGACCCAGCAGTCTGTCTCAGTTGAGTGGGCCTGGAGTGGCCCGCCAAGGAAAAGTCCTGGCTGAAGGATAATGTTAGATACCTCAGTTGGACTGTCTGGAAAATGGAAGCAATGAGAAGCAACTTAATGCAGCTCTTCTTGAGGCCAGAGTTAGAAGTTGACCTAAACTGTATCTGAGAAATCTCAGCCTGGCTGCATGCACGCTCGCTCCAGGCTCAGCTCTCTATTGCTGACCAGGAGGTGAAGAACAGCCCCCATGCACAGCTCAGAAGGAGCCCGGCTGGGGGAAGAGGACCAACCTGTGGAACACAGCAGGCCTCTGAGACCTCTGGCGTCAAGGTCCTGTCACAGACAGAAAGTAGCCTATTCCTATGAGAACATGTATTTTCTAAATCTTCCTCACCCCTGGGGAGCTCTTTAAACTTGTAAGGTGCAGAGCCATTTATCATCTTGTAGCTACTCGGGCCAGCCTGCAGGACTGCCAGGCTGGACTCCTGCCAGGACCACACCACCAGCACACAGCCTGCAGCAGGACACCAGCCCTGTCTGGGAGCCCAAAACCTATCTGAGGCTCATGACAGGCCCAATCCTGTTTCCTTGCAGCCCCTCCAAGGGCCTTGCATCCCAAGCCCATGTCCTTGTAGGCTGAGGGGTCTCCTCTTCCACCATCCTGTCCCCTCCCCATGCGCCACCCCACTCGGAAGTGGATCCCAGCCTGGCCCAGCCTTGGAGGTTTACTGAATGAAGGAAGAAGGGAGGGAAAGTGCTTCACGGTCTGGGACCTGACCATGGTCTGGTCTTCTGTCTGGGACCTGCTAGGTCCCACCATGCTCTCCCAGCTGGTAGCTAATGTGTGATCTTAGATTCCAGTCCTGGCTCCACCATGGGGACAGGAGAATCAAGGCAAAGGACTCTGACAATCTGGGCCTGGCTTTTCCTCTCTGTGTGTGTGTGTGTGTGTGTGTGTGTGTGTGTGTGTGTGTGTGTGTTTTTTACTGAGCCTGTTTTCCAAACAATATACCAGGAATACCATTAGGAACAACCTCACTATTGCTGTCGCAGTGAGAGCTATCTAAGTGCTGGCCATTATTAACACCAACCCCTGTTGTGCCTCCTCCCCAACCCTGAAGGCAGCTTGCCCACCTTCATAGGGGGCCAAGTAAGAGTGGCTTTAGGTTGTGCCCCACTGTCGCCCTGCTATTATGCTAGATGCCTTCAGAGAGTTTGGGCAGGGCTTGCTCAGGCCCTCAGTCTCCTGAAGGAGAAGCTAAGGGGAGGCCTCTTTCATTGCCCTTGACCACCCCCAAAACTTGATGTAAGAAAGGGCCCAGCGGGCTGGAACAGCGACTCTGACCCAGGACTGTACAGTTCAGGCTCTCTGTCTCTGGCAGGTGCTGTCTGGGAAGGGAGAGCTAGGGGACTCTGTTAAGAAAATCCAGAGCTCTGAGTATCCCCAGGTACCCTCAGTGGTCCAGGCCTGACTAAAAGCCTGCAGAACTATCCCAACTCCAGGTACAGATGCTGCCACCAGAGCCCATCCAGGGAGACCCCAGGGCTCACCTCAAGCACATCGGAGCTGCTGGGGAGGAGCGGCTGAGATGGGGCATCTCAGTTCTCCCCTGGCCTCTCCTCTGGCCTTCCTGAGCACCTGACTGCCTTGCAGCTCCCGTCAGCGGTGGCTGTAAGGGTCCACATCCCATCCCCTGCACCAGCCCCAGAGAGCTGTGCTGCTCAAAACTTGGTGGGGCCCTTTCCAGCCAGGGTTCCGGGAGTGGCAGCATCCTTCCCCAGGTCTCCCGACGCTGTGCCCAGGAGTTTGCAGCATCACTTGGCACTGCCACACTCTGCAAGCAGGTCCCTGTCGGTGCTGCACCACGCTAGCCCCTCCTCCCACCCCTCCGCTCCAGAGAAAGAGGAACCTCCATTGCCACAGCCAATCCCCTCACAGCCCTCCCTAAAGATTGCCCAGAAAAATCTTCCTACAGATCCAAAAAGAAGCCATGAGCTCAGCACTACTTTTTCAGATTTTCCACCTGAATTCATCAGTCCACACAGTCAGTGAACTAACCACCATCCGTCGGCCAGCTCTGTCTTCTCGGGCCAGGCAGCATCCTGACCCCTTGCAGCGCTGGTGTCCCTCCCTGTTGGATGGGGAGAAGGATCGTACCTACCTTGCAGAGGGTCAAGAGCAGCGAGAAGACGCACGCCTCGTTAGCGTACTGCCTGATACCTGGCGGCTGGTACTACATCTATTGTTTATTCATGAGAACAAGCTTTCTGCCAGGCCTGGGAGCCACAGAGAGGATGCCAGCCATCCCTGTGCTCAGAGTTTGCTGTGATGTGGGAGAGAAAAGCAGGTGAACAGAGATGCCACTGCGGTGCGATGCATTTACATAATGGATGAAGGTGCCAGGGTGTGGGGGCGGCATGAGAAAGGAAACCCTTGGAGGGGGTGCGGGGCTTTGGGGTGGACTTTGAAGACCGAGGGGGAGCTCACCAGGCAATCACGTAGGAAAGGCACTGTATAGGCAAACGAAGCAATGTAAGCACAGACTCAAAGCAAGAAACAGCATTTTACGGTCGAGGCCAGAGTGAGGGCCAGAGGTGAGATGGCCAGGTCGAGGAAGACCCTGACATGGAAGGAATCCGAACTCAGCCCGCAGGCACCAGGCCTTGACAGGAGTTTTAAACAGGAGAATGACATGATCACACTTGAGTCTTAAGCTGCACACGTATCTGAGCCTGCGGGGGTTTTTTACATAACTTCTCCTTTTCTTCCTGAGCATTTATCCAGCCTAGAAATTTGAGAGCAAGCACTTTCCCTTATTCCTATTCAACCTGAAAGCCGCAGTCGCATCCAGCTTGCATGGTATTGAAATGCAGGTGGCCTGTGCAACAGTGTTGCTAAAATTACCAAAACTAACCACAGCCAGGGAAGGGCCATTATCGGAAACAGATTTTATTACCATGGAAACCAACAGATAATGCCAAGTCCAGTCATTTTTATTCTCCAAAAAGAAAAAGAGAAACCAAGAGAGAGGGAAAAGATACACAGAGATGGCAGCAAGGGAGGGAAAGCCAGTAGAAGGGGATGAGGCCCCCAGAGCTGCCTGGGTGAGGGGCAGCAAGCTGGGGAACGTGGCGCCAGGCGTCGCAGGCACAGGCCTCCCACCCAGCCGTCCTCAGACCTCCCTAACACTTACGGAGCTCATACCACGTGCCACGAGCTGGCAGGGAGCAGCCAGCGGTAGCAGAAACGGCTCTGCGTGTAACTTCTGTTCCTGATTCAAACTGTAGGAAATGATGCAAAAGCCCAGAAAATACTCACCAGGGTTGATCCTACAGACAGCGCTGGACTTGGGGTCCAAAGACCCCACCACAGATTCAGAACCTGCCCAGAGTGGCTTATGACCTTCAGCAAGGGCACAGGAATTCTTGAAACCTCAGTTCCTTCATGAGTCCTAGGAAAGGCCTCTAAGGGTAGCTGTGAGCATCCCATGCCCACGATGCCAAAGCACTTTGCAATCGTAGGGGCTGTGCATCCTCAAGGCCCTGCAGACTCTGGAACCTCACATCTTTGTTTCATTTTGTCCTCCAATTAGGAGGTCCTTCCATGCCTTACACAGCCTCTGGGCTTCTGTGGCCTGCGGGATACATTCCCAGCCCTGAATAACAACAGACAGGGGAGAGACTGGGGGGTGAGAGTCAGGCCCTCGAAGGCAGGGTCGCAGGTTTGTCTGCAGGGCTGAGACGTGATGCTCAAAGCTCAAGCTAGGAATGGGAGGTGACTGAGGACAGAGGACAGTCGCCCTGTTCTCTGTGCATCCCTGTCTCTGCCTGGCATATGGCTGGGCAGGTTCCGTGACTGGCCTCCACGCCTTCTACATACACAAATGCCATCCCCTGCTTGCTGCTGGATGTCCATCCCCAGGGTGGGGGACTCTGAAAACACAGAGCTCCTCCTAGGCCCTCTGATGAGTCCTCAGCACATTTGGCCAGTCCAAGTCCCTCCCTCTGGAGTCTCAGCATTGTCATCTACACAATGGGGACAGTGACACCCTCTCAGCCTCCCAGGGTTATTGGGAGGACTGAAAAAAAAAATCTGCATGAATCACTTTGAAAAATTAAAAGCAGCATATTGCATGTAAGATTTTGCTTTATTTTACATTTGTTATGATGATATTCAGGGAGCCCCGGCCTCCCAGGTAGCAAGGCACTCTCTTGACAAAATGACTTGATTAGACTGTTCACTTAAAAGTGCCGCTCCCTGCCGGCCCTTCTCCCAGCCTGTCAGCACCGGCTGAAGCCATAAAAACAAAATGGAAGAGGGAATTCAGGCATGAATTAACAGTTGAAGGCAGAAAGGCGAATGCGATAAAAATTCTCCTCTCTTCATCCATCAAAACGCAATAAGAATAGAAAGGAATGTGAAAATACCAAGATAACCTATTGCTTCGAGCCTGTCACTGCCAGCCTTCATGGTCCACCCTGCAGGACACGCGCATCTCACTCCACTCTGGGTGTCATGGTTTTGCCAAGGGACACAAGCCATGTCTGAGTAAGGTCTCCTGGAAACAGGAGGAACCAAAGAAGACACAGGGCCCTGACTGTCCAGGTTGAGATGAGTGGCTGCCCCTGAAAGATTTGGCTTTGCTTTCCGTTCTGTCCACAGGTGGGGAGCCTGATTCCCATCACTAGGTCACGGAAGACACCCACAAAGGACATGTCTGATTGTGTCCAGGAGCCACCGCCCCTCCGAGAACACCATCTCAGCTGGCGGCTGCTAGGGCCTCATGCACAGCGCAGGAGAGAATGCCACTGATCTCTATAGCAGCTGGCAAGCAGCTAGTAGGCCCAGAGAAGCTGCAGAACCTGTTCTGCAGGGAGGGGCAGAGCTCAGGTCTGCCATGATCTTTTTTTTTTTTTTTTTTTTTTTGAGACAGGGTCTTGCTTTTGTAGTTCAGGCTGGCCCTGAACTCACAGCAATCCTCCTGCCTCTGCCTCCCCAGTACTGGGATTATAAGCGTGAGACACCATGCCCAGCACTGTGGTATGTGGTTCTGATTGCTGTTGGGCATGAGTCTCCACACCCAGCATTGTTGTATATAGTTACCAGGGTTTAATCCTGGGCTCTTGCACTTGCAAGACAGGTGCCAGAACCACCGAGCTAAATCCCCAGCCCATGCCACGATCTTTGTCTAGTGCTTTCCGCACAGCACCATGTTGCCTATGATGTGCCACTGATGAGCCGGGGCTGGAGATGCTCGACCACCCACCCCCAGCCTTGCTCCCTGGAGTTCATTCTGCCCCAGCCTCACCTTCATTCTGCTCTGACCTTGGCTTTCTCTTGCTCCATAAAAGCACTGAATGCTTTTCCCAACCACAGACAAGGCTCCCTGCTCCCTCACCCTCAATGCTACCCCCACTGTTCACTGGAGATAACTCCCATCCTCCACACCACACTTGAATACCGCCTCCTCCAGGAAGTCCTCCCAGGCACTCCCCTCTGACCCTCCCCTGCCAGGACTAGCAGCATCCTTATTCCCATGTTGGCTTCAGCTTATTCAATAGGCCAATGAGTCTTCAGCAAGATATTCAAAGCAGGGCATGCTGAGTTCCCATCTAAGGGGTCAAGGATTCTATTTGAGTGGGTGGCACTCAGGCAAACTCTGGAAAGAAGTGAGGGGAACCTTCTGTGTGCGTGATCAGTGGCTGGGAATGCCCTGAGGCTGGCATGGGTGTAGGAGGCCATGAGGACTTTGCAGGCTGCTGTGTGAGACGGGGAAGCAACAGAGGCTGTGAGTGGGGCCACCTGATCCGGCAAGGACAGCTCAGGTCCTGCACGAGATCCGTCTCTGTTTAACCCCTCGGCCTCTGTGTCAGGCTGGGTGCACGGACACCATTCCCAGGTGACTGGACAGTCAGGTCGACGTGAGGATGGCTTGGACCTGGAGGTACAGGTGGGAAGAAGCTGGGGCTCTGGGTTTGCTCTGGAGGAGGAGCCAGCAGGATTTCCTAAAGGGCTGAAAGTGGGGAGGGAGGAAGGTGTCAGGGATGCTTGCCAGAGATTCAGGCTGTGCAACTGGGAGGGGAGAGTTTCTGTGAACCAATAAATGTCTTTTATGCTAGAACCTGCTTGAAATTTTAAAAGTCTTGAAGAATTCAGAGAGTAACACACAGGCCAGTGATAATGAATAGGGAGTTGGGGATTTAGCTCAGTGGTTCTGGCGTCTGCCTGGCAATCACAAGGCCCCAAGTTCGATCCCCAGTACCACATACCACAGTGCTGGGCTTGGTGGCTCACACCTGTAATCCCAGCACTCGGGAGGTGGAGGCAGGAGGATTGATGTGAGTTTAAGGCTTGCCTGGGCTACATAGTGAGCTCAGGGCCAGTCTGAACTGCAAAGCAAGACCCTGTCTCAAAAAAAAAAAACCCACCCAATAATGTATGAAGAGTGAAAAGAGGGACAGATGAGTGGCAGGGCAGGTGCCGCCACACTCAGCGGGAGAGGGTCTCAGAAGACTCAGGGGCATGGACCCCATTCCTGTGCTGGTGGACAGGCCTCCCCCATGGGAAGCACAGGCTCAAAAAAGTACGTGAACTTCCTCTTCTGCCTCATGAGTCTCAGGCAGCAGGGACGTGGGGCTGAGCTCTGGAGAGGCCTCCAGCTGGAGGTAAACCCAGCACACGCAATGGTCAAGTACACCCTGGGGTCTCTGGGTGCAGACTTCCACCCCTTTGAAAAGCTCTGTCAAGCTTTGCCCCCATTGTACAGATGAGAAATACAAGGCCCAGAGAAGTTATGGGGCTTGTCCAAGGTCACAGGTTAGAAATAAGACCTGGGAGTCACCTGGGAGAAATGCAGCCTTTTGCCACAGGTATCGTATAAACCCGTGGGCTGGAGCCAGAGAGCCCAGTGCCCTGGGTGACCCTGGGGAATTCACCCTCTCTATGCTCAGCCTCCTGTCCGGGAAATTCCAGGACCGGGCTCGATGCTCTCGGACCCAATGCTGTCCTCATTCCTCCTGCTCTGTCTTCTGAGGACTGGGAGTGTCAGAACAGTGTGCCACACAGGTTAGCCACCAGCTGTGCACAGCACCTGACCTGGGAGTGGAAGAGACAAGAGGAAGGAGGGGCTGGGTCCGTCCTCCGAGGACCAGTGCAGGCTGGGAGCGCAGGGCTGGTGCAGAACGCATTACCAGGAGCCCGGCCAAGCTCCCGAGCACCGAATGCACCCAGCATATGCTCCTCATTTCATACATCATTTGCAAGGAGCTGCAGCCATTTTGCATCAACTCTTCCTGCTCCAAGAGCATCCAGGCTCTGGCTTCTGCCTGCTCCAGCTCTTACCCTCCACACCACCCACATCCACTGCCTCCAGCAGCCACTCGCCACATCTCCTCACAGCTCTGCAAGATCCGGGCTGAAGTGAATGGCCTGACGGGGTCAGGAGTGGCACATCCAGGGCCCAGAGCACTGTACGTTTGAGGGTGGAACACGCAGTGGGGCTGGGCCTGGGAGGGTCACCTAGTAATGCAAGGAATGTGCATTAGGGTCCCCCGGGTACCTCCCAGGCTGCTGGACTTGGGTTCCCAAGAGGAACTGCTGTGATGTGGTAAGTGGAGAGGGGCCGGGTAGGCGAGGGGGAAGCACCACTGCTCTGCTGTCACTGTCTTGTGACAGGGCAGGTCCGGGTCTGGTTCATGGTTCCCTCCAAGGCTCAGCTCATGGAGTCCAGCCTGGCCTCGACCTCACAGCCATCCTCCTGCCTCTGCTTGCCCAGTCCTGGCATAGGTGCCTGGGGACCATTTGCTAAGTAAATGAAAGAATGAACAGTGAGTGAACTGTACCCAGCTGTACTAGGTGATGAGGTCCCAAAATAGCTCACACCACCCTGGGACTAACCAGGACAAGAGGGACGGTGGATACAATGGAGATAGGTCATGTGACCCAGTGAACCAGCCACACCTCTCCCCCCACGCATACACACACACACACACACACACACACACACACACACACACTTCCTTATTATATTCTCTGGCTTTGTGGCTGAAAAGAAAACAGAAAATTCTCTTCTTCATCTGCTGGGCCCCAGTCTCAGCTCCCCAAAGGACAAACTCTGCTCACTTTCCAACTCTCCCTCAAAACCTAAGTCAGCAGTTCAGAGCCCAGGTGTAGTGAAAATCGGAGCTTCTGGCTCCCACGCCCAGCTCCAGGGCCCACTCTGGGCCAACGTGAGGCTCCCATCTGGCAGAACCCATGCACCCACTCAGCCCTGGGTGCCCACCCCATCCTCACCAGTGTGAACCTAAGGAGGATCCAGCTGGGCACGGAGCACTGCACGCGGAGCCGCTAGGCCCCGCTCGAGACCGGTGCGCACTGTCAGTCTTCACCCCTCCCTCCTGGGAGTGCGGGGCTGCCTCGTGCCAGCTGCCCTGGGCTGGGGCTCATCAGGGTCCCGACTGACAAGGCCACGGTCCAGGAGAGCAGAAGGCTGGGGATCAACCACAGCAGCACGTAAAGGAAATGTGTCCGTTGTGTAGGTACAAAAAGGCAGCACAGAGCTGCGCTGGTCTCTCTAGTTCTTCCCGACCTCCACCCAGTTCTCCTCTTTCCCTGCCTGCAGCCCCAGCTCCCACCACCCTCTGGAGGCCCCGGGTGCTCCAGTTTCTCAGCTGCCAGACGGCAGGTGGCTTCGGCTCATGCACGCCTCGCTTCCTGTCAGGCCCTGTGGCACACAGCTACATGCAGGTCCTACGCCCCTCCCTCTGCCCAGGAGCCACGAAGAGCAAAGCTACCAAGAGCACAGAAGGTCCACACAGGTCACCTCCCAGAGCCCACAGCAGGGCACAGAGGGTGGAACCCAACCCCTAATGGCAAATGGAAGGGACTCAGTTCTCAGGGCACAGAAGGCCTTGAGGAAATCTGAGCAGTGAGAGGGACAGAGTCCTGTTTGGACCTCGGCTTCACCCCAGAGAGGGGAGAGGCTCTGCTCAGGACAGCCTGGACCAGGCACTGCCCAGAACACATCCTGGGAATCCAAGCTGCCTGGAACTAACCAGCTCAGGGACCCCAAGAACTCCCCAGCAGAGGACGAACCCACTGTCCCTGTACTGCACGTGTTCAACACACAGAACCGTCCTAAAGGGGACGGAGTTTAATTTCGCTTCACAGGTACAGTCAGGAAGTGCCTGTGGCTGTGGGTGACAGGCAGCTGCAGGGCTCCAGAGAGGGTCTCTGGGGGATGGAACCTCCTGCCCAGCGTGGCCGTATGAAAAGGCGTCCCACAGACCTGGTTCTGCTGGACACGGTGAGTAAGAGAGATGCAGAGAACAAAGGCAACAGCACCTGTGTGTGCTCCCTCCACGGAAGGATCCAAGAGCCCACTCAGGGACCCCAGTGGGCTCTATTTGGGCTCAGAGCTGATTCTATCCAACTTCCCAAAGCACTAGGGACTGAATTTCCCCCAGCCTGAAGGATAGGGTCATGAATGTCCCTAAACTTGGACTCTGACACTGGGGTTGGAGTCACAGCTGCACACAGCAAAGCAAAGAGACAGTGTCTCTATGTGAGAGAGATCAGTCTCTGGGATAACAGGTCGTGGCCCATCAGCCAGGCCTGAGGTAGGATGAGAACCCACTGTCCTCAGCAGGAGCCTGAGCCAGGTGTTACCCCATTTCCCAGAAGAAGACACTGAGGTGCAGAGAGGTTGAGTCCCTTGCCCCAGCCCTGCAGCTGGTCAGCACGGAGGGAGCCAGGTGGCACCCCGAACCTCAAGTGGCAACGCCTGAGCCCTCCAACCCCAGCCCTCCCAGCTAGGGGAAGAAAAGCAGTCTCAAAGTCCCTCAGAGATGGCGGAGTATCCAGAAGGAGCTCAGGCCACTCTGGGCCACAACTACCGGCCTCCGTTCCTGCCTGATGCTCCTCCCCAGCCTCAGGAGGCAAAGGCTGCATCCCACCTGACCCTCCCTTTAATCGGGTTGGAGCCATGGCTGTAGCTCCCCGGAGAACACACAGGGTTACATCATTGCTTTAACAAGCACAAGACAGAGGCAGTATGGCTGGAGACAGGTGGGCTCTGTGTCTCCTGTGTCCCACAGGGTCTCCTGTCTTTCTGCACCATGTCCAACACCTTTTGCCCTCTTCTTTCCTAGGGCCTGGCAAAGGGCCCCAGTCACAAGCCACACGGACCAGCCCTGAGCGTGGGCACTATTAAAGGTCAGCTTGTGTCTAGGCTCTGGCTCTGGCTCTGGAGGTAGATGTAAGCTAAACCTGAAAGAAACAAAACCCACACCCCTGAGATTGGTTCTGTGACTTGCCTGGGACGACACTGCCAGCTGGAGGGAGCATGGGGCTCAACAATGCTTACCCCGACTCTATGCTCTTTCCATTCATCACAGGCCTGAGGCTCCTTTTAGTGGCTCCTGAGAAAGGAAGCTGTTCCTTAGACAGGTGCCTCTCACCTGGGAAGACTCACCTGACATGGCCAGCTGACACATCACAGGCTTGCTCTGCCATGAGGCAGGCTATCCCGTTCTCCCTGTCTCACAGATGTTAGTACATTGGGAATGTCGAATGAAGTGACAACATGGAAATACTTGGGATAGTCAAGCGTCCATGCCACAGTGCTCCTGGGAAGCAGACAGTCCCGGTATGGAGGCTACCAATCACAGGGCCAAAGACACAGCAGGTACACAGCGGCCACCCGCGTGTTCCCCGACCTGCCACTCTCCAACCCGCAGAACAGAGACGGAACCTGTGTCCAGGCGTGCTGGGTGGGGTCCCTCCTAGTTAGAGCTCAGCTTCCTTTGAGAGATAATGAGCTTCCCAGCACTCGAGTCATCCAAGGACAAGTTCGGTGACTTTGTATTAGTGAAAGAAAGTGACAAATTTGGGGCATGGAGTCGGACTCAAGTCTACAGTTTAGACGATGCACCATCTCATAGCTCTGTGGGCTCTGGTGTAATTGGACCGCCCGCACCTGGCTTTAGTGAGTACAGCCTTGGACGTGGACGAAGAAGGCCTCGAGCTGAACCCCCTCAGCCTCTTCATGCTCTCAGGACTCACACACGGCAGTGAGCACTGAGCCACTGTCCCTAAAGAAGCCAGAGAGATACCCTCTGAAGCTCTTTTCCCACAAAGCGCGTGGCGGGAGCATCAGGACTCGGCCAGCCCTGACTGGGAAGCCCAGTGTTAGGAAGAGGGCAGGGAGTGCTCCAGGCAGGAAGCGGCCAGCCAGTCCCCCGGGCTGAGGATCTCAAGGTGCTGCGGGCCCCGCAGCCGCCACCTTCGTCCTTCCCAGCAGGTGTGTTTGGAGAAGTGCATCCTAAATCGCACCCCGTACATGCTCCCTTGCTCACTTACAGGCTCAATTTTCTTTTCTGTTTAATCCCCAAATCAATATGTGTTCATACATATTTAATCAGGAGGCTGTTTTTATTAGAGTGGGGATTAGTTTTACATCTTTCTCCCTACCGCTTAGAAGACATCCACCACTCAGGGCGGGAGATGAGATGATGATGAAGGAGAAGCCCTGGTCCCCTGCCCTGTCAGGAACCTGAGACCCCCAGTCTGGGCCCTCATTGCTTCCACATGGCCTTGGGGTCTTGCTGTCTCCAGGCCTCCGACCTCCAGAGCTGAACTGGCAGCTTGGCCCTCGCCCCAACTTCTGCCCTGGGTTTCTGCCCTCCTCCCAGAGCTGCTTTCCAGGAGCCAGGAGCAAAGCCCAAATGCCTGTTTGAGGTCGGAAAGGAGGCCCCAGCCTCCCTCCAGGAGCACCAGACATCTCCTTCCAACTTCCAGTCAAGGCTCAGCTGAATAAATTATCACCCTTTCACAGCGTAATCACTGTCACACGCAGCCCCAGCTGCCATATGCTCCTTCACCAGAATCCCCACCTAGGTGAGCTGGAAAGAAATAGAGGACACGGGGACGTGTAGGTCACTGCACTAGCCATAGACACTCAGGGCCGTGCAAACCTGGGGCTGGCAGCAAGAGCCAGGGAGCCCCAGCACACAGCGCAGCCCTCCCGCAGAACCACCAGAGGGCCAGAGTGCGGCCAGCCCAGTCACACTGTCCCCTTCATTCACCTCTCATCTCTAAGAGACACGTCCTCATCGTATCAGTCACATTTTACACCACCAGAAACTGAGGCTTTGTGGGAGCAGAGGTCTCGCCCAAAGTTTCACAGACAGGAAGTAGCAGCCCCTGGTCTTAGTGAATGAGGACCACACTGCACTTCGCCGTTTGGCTAAGCGGCAACATCCCTCCGTGTACGGTCCTCCTCCCCTCCCCAGCACAAACTTAGGGCCACCGAAAGTGACATCTGTAGACAGAAATCTTTGGGGAACATTCACTCTCAGCGTAAGAAATAAAAGGAGACAGAAACACTTGCAGCAAGGACAGACTTTATTTACAATAAAGACCCGGGAGAGGCTGTTGGCTCCGAAGTGCCAAGAGCAGCTGTCTTGCAGAGACCGGTGTATAAGGTGTAAGGAGGAATGAGGAAGTTAGAGTCCTGCTATACGGGGGATCGAGTGTTGGAGTCCATGGCCACTGGTATGTCCTGTGTTTGCCCATGGTTTTTCCAGTTCTAGCAGCTGGACGCGCCCTGACCTGGAATGCTTTGTACTATAAACAGTTAACTGGCTTCATCATTACAGGGAACAGAAGAATGTGGCTAAAGGTCACAACTCATGGGATGTCCACAGGCTGTTCCTGTCATTCAGCAGGAAGTTGTGGGTCACTAGAGAACAGGGGCTTCGGTGCCGGTGCTCAGGCTCCTCTCCCTCTTCCCTGCTCCACATCTAACGTGTCTACAAGACCTCCCCAGGTCCTCACTCAGAGCTGGACTGCGTGGATGGACACACCAGGCATGGTCCCTCTCAGACACCATCCCACCACACAGGCTGGGACAGGCAGCGTCCCAGCAGAGTGCGATCCTGCCTGGGGCTGTTTCTGCCCTGAGCCACCCCATGCCCCTCAGCCAGTGTCCTTCAGCCCTCCTGCCAGCCACTCTAGGCACCATGCAGCCCAGACCTGCCCTGTGATTCCCCTTCCTGGAACTCACCGGGTTTGCAAATCTGGCTGTAGAGAGACAGCCTGGCTTATTCACTACAGGGCATTATTCCTCACAGAGCACAATGCCAGCATGTGGGGAGAAGGAATGAACAGGGGAGAAAGAGGGAGAAGAAAGAGGGAGAAGCGACAGGATGGGGGAAGAGAGGGAAGGCGGACAAAGGAGTAAGGAAAAATCAGGGAGCACAAAGAACAGTGGGGAAGGGAGAAAGGGAAGAAATTGGCCACCCCAACATAACAGACCTCGGAGCCCCATGCGTCCCCTGCTCTCTGGACTACAGTGACTTTTTCTCTGATGCTCCTTTAGCTGGCTAAGTGAGGAGACCTGCCGCAGGAGGAAAGAGGGAGCACTTAGAGGATGCAGACTCTGCCCACAAGCCTTCGTCCACTCTTCTCAGAGCTGGGAGGGGGGCAGAGGGACAGCATGACCTCAAGCTAGTGACCTCAGGACCAGGGTCAGGCTGACACAGTGCAGGGCCTGTGGAGGCTCCGGAGCCTGGTGCTTATTTCGGTGCCACATCTCCCAGGGCCAGCGAGGATTGGCGGCCTGAAGGACCCCGTGTGACACCGAGGCTGTCTGGGGGCCGACGAAGCCAGCTGCCGCTCACACTAACCACTTGGCAGTCAGCGTTTGACGACGGATTAATTCCTGAACAAAACAGATAACGTAGGCAGTGTGATTCCTCATTTAGCTGTCAGATCAGGATAAAAAATGTGTGCGAGAGAAAACCCAAGAGGGGGGAGAAATTGGATAATGATGAATTGTGACTGAATGCACCAGAGAAACACAAGCCGTCTTCCCCCTTCGTGTTGCGCCCGCTGTCACTTAATTTGAAAATGCCCTGCGTGTGCAGGGCTCTCTCCTCAGCACTTCCCAGCTCTTCCTGAGTCTGGTCTGTGATACACACTGATGTCTCCACAGCCCAGCAGCCCCGGACAAAACAGGCAGCCCAAGTCCATTCCAGATGATAGCGCCTCTCTCTGCCATGCCCCAGAAGGCCCCTTGGCGCAGCCAACTTCACAGTTCTGTAGAGATGCGTGTGCCGAAGGGAGAAAGAGGAAAAGGGAAAAGTAATGCTGCAGTGGTAAGTATCAACTCTGCCTGTGTCTGAAAAGGATTTCTTATTTTGCAAAACAGTGTTATCTAAATGTACAGAGGAGAGAGACCAAAGTAAGGCTTCCAATACCTGAAGGTGTTGGGCTGTTTCTGGAGAGCCCAGGACCAGTCAACACCATCTCCAGTCAGTGAAGGGCAAGTCAAGAATTAGCAGCCCTCAGATGCTCCTGAGAGAATGTGTTTTTTGCCCCCGGAGAGCTCAGAACCATGAGCCCTGCCCAAGGAAGATGCTGATGTCCAGGAACACATGAGCAGCATCAGCCACAAGTGGGTGGCAAGAAGCAGACCGGTGACCTCGATGGAGCCGCCTGACCTTCATCTGAAGTCTTTTGCAGTGATGTGCTGGGTGACCTTGACAAGGTCCTTGCCCTCTCCATGGGCCTGTGTAACCATCTGCAGAAAGGTTAGGTGACCTGGACCACCTCTGAGTCTCCCACAGGACCTAAAAGCAGCAGGTTTCTGGAACAGGGCCACAGTCCAGGGGTTACCCGGGGTGTGGATGAAGGATCAGCCCCCAACGCAAGGTCAGCACAAAGTCTTCTGGGAAAGAGCAGATCTGGAGCTGGCTTATGCGATGGGAGGGGCCTTTTCCAAGTGGACTCTGGTAGCAAATGGCCTCACTCCCCTCACAAGCAGGAATTGCTAGCTACTCTCACCACTTTTTGTCAATGCTGTGCATTGCACCGAGGGCCTTGTGTTTGCTGGACAAATACTCCTACCTCTGTGCTAACCCCAGCCCATGTTAGGGATGAGGGAGCAGAGCGACTTGCCCAGAAAGCAAAGGCCACAGTGGCCACTCTCTCTTCCCAACCTCCAGTCTGGCACCAAGCCCTTAGTCCCATCGCAAAATATTTGGACTCTGCCACAGATCTCCATCTACTGCCACCACCCTGACCCATCCTGGAACTGCTGCCACAGCCTCCGGCCTGGCCTCCCCGTCTCCAGTCCACTGCCTCACCATCGGCCAGAGATCATGTTCTAATCACAGCAGGTGTTACCCTCACTTAAACCCTCTGCTGACTCCCCGTTGCCTATGGCATGAAATTCAGCTTCCTATTGGGGCATTGAAGACCCTTGATGGTCCCAGCACACATCCTCGGTAGCCTCATCTCTTGCATCTCCTTCCCAGTCACCAGCCCTGGCCATCTGAACCACTTCACTGTCCCCAAGGGCCATGCTCTCTAGGCCCCCCTCTCTCCTCCCTTCCACTTGGTCCTAGTCCTTGCAGATCTCCCTTCTGTGTCACCTCCTTCAGGAGCCTCTGGAGACCTGAGCCAGGTTAATTTCCCACCTCCCTCTTCTTCTGGTCTGTACTTCCAGTCTCTCATTCCATTGAAGTGGCCAACACACAGTCTGGAGCCCCTGTTGCCCCCAACCCAGGAACACGGGGATGGCAGCTGCCTTCATGTCTCCCTACACCAAGCACACAGTAGGCAGTCAGGAGCCATCTGTCTGCCGGACAGGTGATGGAATGAACAGATAAGGGAACGAGAGCGTGAACGATGGGCGGAGAGCGCGCTCTCCTCCTCCACATACCCAAATGTATAAAAAGCGCCCGGCAAGTCCATCAATAAGGCGGGCTCGCTCCTTGCACCCGTCCTTGGCTCAGAATCGGTGATGGATTTCCAGAGGTGATGCATGGGAGCGTGAGAAGGGCCGAGTGGACGCATGGAAGAATAGAATATAGATTTCTATAGATTAATCATTTGTCATGCCCGCCACTCGGCTCACTTGCGCACACACGCTCCCTCCCGCTTCCCAGGAAACTCCACTAGCACTGCCCTTGGCTGGTGCAGCAGGGCGCACGCACTAAACCCACACGCACAGCATCACAAATATGCTCCGGAGATGCTCCATGCAAGTCTGCACGTCATCCTTACACACGCAGCGGCACACACACCAAGAAGTACACATTCACACAGAGACTAGGAGTGCAGACTGACACATGGAGCAGGGCACGCCTGCTGGATACAGAGTCACACACTTCTTCTCACACACTGGGATGCAGGCTTGTACAGACACACTCACATTCCCGCCTCCCCCTCATCTTTACCCTCCCTTAATCCCAAGCACCGTCCATCTCCTGGGTGGGACTGAGCACCAGTGACTGAGGCCCTGAGTCCACCCCCTTGCTCTGTAAGGGACAAAGCCACCTCCCCATGAGGCTCTGCTTTCCCGGCCCTGGAGCCTCTCCCTCCCCAGCGAGTCCCGCCCTGTGCCCCTGAGGCAGGTGCCTCTGTATCTCTTCCTTGTGTGGAGTCAGTTGAACCTCACAAGTGAGGGGCAGAGGGAAGGAAGGCCTCAGGGACTCAGGGCGAAGTCTCCAGGCTGCTGCCTTCCCAGCCAGGGACACAGTGTCACCTGTGGCCCTGGAGCTGCTTCCGGTGTTCTGTGGAGCTGTAGAGGGGACACAAACAAGGGGCAGACTCTATTTCTTCCCAGCCCCTCTTCGAGTCCCTCCAGCTAGTGGGGGAGAATAGGCTCAAAGCAACACCTCTTCTCTACCTCCCTGGGCCCCTCACCCTGCTGTGCTGCCCCCCCAGGCACCTGTGGAAGCTCTACCTCCCTCAGGGCTGTGCCTCCTCTGCAAGTTCTGGTAACTCTCCCCCAAAACCCTATAAATGTTTGCTGGAACCCCAAGCCCAGTCCTCATGGATTTCTGCACAGCACAGAGTTGTGATGAGACACATACCTGCACGCACATACACACGCATGCAGTCCTCCAGCCTGCACACCCATGAGCCATGTGAGTGCTCTCTGCTGCCTGAATCCTTGGGCCATTTTGGGGCTTCTGGCTGTTGACTCGGTAGCACCTGGAGGCTGCTAGCCTGCACCTGCTGTCTCCCCACAACCCACAGTTCCCTCTCCGACTCCCCATCTCAGCCATCTGCAGAGCACTTTTACCTCACCCTCCTCCAAGCCTCTATCCTGGCTTCGGGTTCTAGGAAACTACACATCTCACACTCCCCAAAGCCCGGGGACCTGGTGTCTGGGTACCTGCTTAATCCCAGCAAGAAGCTACTCCTGCTTAATCCCAGCGAGGAACTACTCCTCAACTGCACCTGTCACAGTCCAACCAGAATAGCTGTCTTTGTCCATCCACTAACCCAGACCCTTAGTAAAGGCCGCACTGAGCCACAGCAGGAAGATCAGATGGAGTCTCTTCCAGACTTCCCCAGAGCAAATCCAAGCACAAATCCCACACCTTGAAATAGGAGCAGTTACTGCTGCCCACAAGTCTCTGGCCAGCGACACCCTGCCCAGATCCAGCGGCCTGATCAAGACTACAAAGAACTTGAAACATGAAGCCAATCCATGCCCACTGCCAAGTATGGCAGATCCTCAAACTGCAAGTGGAGGGGAGCAACCTCTAGCTCCTAGTAAACCCCAGAAACAGGCTTCCCTGTTTGGCTCCAACTTCTACACTGCCAGGTAACTCTGTCACTTCCTGAAGGGCAGAATGTCAACCTGTGGACATGTCACCCTCTGAAGGAGCACCGTGGAGGTCTCTATTTCCTCCTAGCAGTCCCAGCTCACCTGCCAGAGGAGTTTGAGCACAACGAGGAGAAAGGGACCCTCCTATCCCGATATGCCCCACTCAGTGAGCACAGGGCTGGTTGTGGAGGCTTCTTTTGCTCTGCTGGACTGTTTCCCGGAGGCTTGCAGTCCTCCTCCCAGAGACCCTCCATGGATCCTTCCCCTGTGAGGACGTGGAGGCATGGGGGAGGGGCAGATCAAGGAACCACATTCCTTTGCCTTTGATCTCAGCCACACTCCAGTCACTCCTGCATCCCCGGCCTCTCTCTGTCTCCTCCATCTCCCTTTGAAGTCTCTAAATAAAGAGGGCTATAGATTACAACCATTTCAGCTGCCTGGGATGGGTCTTCCTCAGGTGACCTTCCCTTTGCTGCCAGCCTGTAGGCTCCAATCTGGCATCCCTGAAGGCCCTGGTCCAGGCTGGCCAATCACAAGAGGGTTCCTCCCTTTTGAACCCTGGGCACCGGGTATCTGAGGTGGCACCGCAGGAGAGCGCTTGCAATGGCTTGACTGGCCCTTCAGGTCCTGAGCTGAGCATCCCAAGAAATGCAGTGAAGGCCCCGCCCATTTTCCAGAACAATCTGAGGAACTCTCTGTGGTTTGGGAGCCAACTGGCTGCACTCAGGACACCCCTTGTCATCTGAGAGTTTAAAATCAGCCCCAACAGGTGCAGCACTGGAAGGGGAGCCAGAAAGCATTTCTCCTCACTTCCTGGTGCGAACTGCCTCTGCTCCAGCCACACTGAGCCTTGCCTTCCATCTGCTCTTCCCTGCAGGCGCCGCCACCCTTCCCTGCAGTTCAAACCTTCCAGCACTACCTCTGCCGCGTGGCTGGCAACCACAGTAAACTTTTCAAAGCACAAATCATGTCACTCCTCTACTTTAAACCCTTCAGCAGTTCCCTGGTGCGTCTGCAGTAAAGATTACACTTTTTTATCCCCTGGTACTGAGGACTGAAGTCAAGGCCTTCACACTGAGCTGGAACTCCAGTCCTTTTTAATTTTTTTTTTTTAATTTTGAGACAGTGTCTCACTAAATTCCTGAGATGAAGCTCAAATGTGCAGTCCTCCTGTCTCAGCCTTGGAGAGTGCCGGGGTTACAGGCATGCACCACCACTCTAGCTTACGCTCCCTTCTGGATCCACAAGGCCCTAAATAAACTGATCCCACCCAGGATCCAGCCTCATCCCACTGGCCTTTTTGCTGTCCCACTACTGCCCCTTGCTCTCTCTATCGGGAGGGCCTTTGCTCACATCTTCCCTCTTCCCTCGTGTATTAGTCTATTTTTTCTTACTGTACCAAAATACCTGAGTCTGGGTAACTTTATAAGAAGTTTATTTGGGAGGTCCAAAGTCAATGTCAACCCTCTTCTTATAAAGCCGCCAGGATTCACTCACGGGGGCTCTATCAGGAGACCTGGTCTCATCCTAATCACCCCTCAAAGTCTCCACCTCTAAACACCACAGCCAGATTAAAACCCCCACCCTTCATGCCTCCCAATAGGAGCTAAATTTCAACACACGAATCCTCAGGGTCACTCAAACCATATATCCAAACCATAGCGCTCACTGTCCAGTGGTTCGCCCTGCAGAGCTCTGCTCCCCCAACACCTTGTAGCCCCACCCAGGTTAGAGTCGCCGGAACAGCTTCTCAGGACTGCTCTCCTGCCCTGCAAAGCACCGGCCCCGGTGTCCACTCGTCACTCATTGGTGTGACTATTAGACACCTGCGCCTACACGCCCACTAGACAGAAAGACAGACCTCGTGTGTTTTTATTTAGCATTATCTCCGGGGCCTCACACCGTGTCTTGACCATTTAATAGCACTGAATGCACGAGTGAGTGATCCAGTGAGGAGAGGCCGACGGCCGTAGGTGTGAGAGCTGCGGCGCCCACTCAGTTCATCTCGCTCCTCGGATCGCACCATTTTGTCACATGAAAGCAAGCTTGGCTCCTAGGGAAGGACTTAAGGCACCAGCCCCTCCCGGCAGCCGCTCTGTGACACGCAGAGCACTCAAAGCACATGCAGGTGTGAGTTCTTGTCCAGCCTCTGGCCCCTTTGGGACGCACAGACCTCCTGAAACCTAACTGTGCTCGCTCAAGTCCTGCCCAAGAATCTCACAGCCGCCTCGTGGCAGATCTCAGCTTCAACAAGCTTCAGTTCTGGGTTCAGAATAAATGGCTCACGACCAGCAAACTTCAGGGAGCTGCCAAGAGATGTCTTATGCTCCATGAGGCCAGAGCCTGGAAACCCAGCCCCTAATACCTGCCCTCACACCCACCATCCATTGCACAGCTGGGAGCCGGGGTTCCCCCTCCTCACTCCTGCTCCCCACCCACTCCGCCTCCCAGTCACCAGCTGCCTTCAGTCCTGCCAACCCCAGGGAGGTCAGAGCCCCAACCTGAGGGCTTCGGCTTCCCCAACACATCCTGAAGGTGGCAGCAGCTACCACCCACCCCCGGCCCCCACCCACCCACTGAGCCTTGGGATTTGTCGTCAGAACCACACTCTTCAATTCTGCTAGAAGCTGAGATGCCCTCGCCCTGGTGAGTCACCCCAGCGTCACTAAAGCCAGGGGAAAGAACCCCCTGCTTGTCTTCCAGCCCTCTCCTCCTCCTTCTCCCCCACGCCTTTTCACAGAGAAGGGGAAATGCTCACAGCAGCACCCCCTTCAGCTCCAGGCACTTTAATGAGTCCCAGCCTTCAGGGAGAAAGACGGCTGTGTTAACCGTGCCGGTGAAAAACGAGGGGAGGAACGGTGAAGCAAATTTCTTTTTATTGACTTTTAGTGAGCTATTTAATCCAAACAGCTCATTATCTGCAATATAAATATACTATATAATGGATTTTGCAATAAGAACAATTAGTTTTGCAATTAGCATGAGAATAGGCTCTCCCCAACTGCAAGGAAGCCAAGGCCTAGACTCTAGGGCTGGGGAAGCCTAGGGTGGGGGAGGGAGAAGTAAGGAGGGCGCTCTCCCGGAGAAGGGCTGCGCGAGGCCGGGCCCCTCCCACCTCCGCATCCTGAGTGTCCTGAGCATCCCGGATCTGCAGGGATGCAGCCCATAGATGCCCCTGTGGAGCCACACTGGGGAAAGACAGGCTCTCTGAAGATCTGGGCTGAGGCTCAGCTCCATCATTCACCAGATATGCAACCCCAAGCAAGTCACTTGAGCTCTCTGAGCTTCAGCTCTCTTGTAGAAGAATATGGGCATCGAGGGGGCCCATCTTCATGGGCTTGTCCTGCAGATGACTGACCAACCAGTCCTCAGGGAACACTGCCAAGGACACTGGGCAGGGATCTCTTTGCATCCCTTTGATAACTACTAGGTAGGAAGGAGTCAGAGCTGCCTGCTGGCCGCTGACTCCCTAGTGCCCAGCCTAAGATACAGTGAGCACTTGATAAATATATGTTGAATACATGCTACCAAGGGAGTGAAATTCAATGACTGCTTGGCCCAGTGTCTGGTGCATAATAGCCGCTTAATAAATATTCTGAGACTAGAGATGGCTAAGTAAATGAAACCGGCTGCTTCACTCCCCTCCCACCTGCCTGTCACAGAAAGCCTGACAGATAGGCGTGGTGACCAAAGCCACTCTGCAAACCCCACCTCCCTGCAGCCTCCCAGCTCTGGTCTCTTCTGGTCTTTTCCACCCAGTTCTTTGTTGCCTCCGCCAGCTTGTCACAGAGGCAGGGCCTCCCCAGGCTTCCCCCTCCTCTGCGACCCGGTGTGCTCTTGAACACAGTTCAGTTTCCCACTTGTCCAGCTAGCCCCTGCCTCCACTCAAAACTGGAACTGGAGTCCATGGGTTTCTCTGTTCCACAGGACAGGGGCATGGATGATTCCTACGGGGAAACGGTTGTGACGCTTCCCCAGTAACCCCAAAGCAGGCTGTTAAGGACTCCCAGCCAACCAGCCTGGTCCATGTCTAGCAGTCCATCTTCTAGTTAGATGACACCATTGAAATCCTTGACCTCATCTCACACATCTGTTAAAAGGGCACAATAACGGCAATGTTTCTTATAGCCTAGAGCTGAGGGAGAATTAAATGAGCCTCCTCAGTAGCACCAATGGCTACTACACAGTCAGGTGACCACCGTCGCCCCTCACCATCACCACCACCCTCAGGGGTTCTCAGGGGCATACAGAGTCCCACTCTCTGCTGGCCTCCTTCCTGAAGCTCTGAGGAGGATCTGTCACCCCCAGTCCGGCAGCAGGTTTTCTTACACATCTCTGCATGAGCTCCTCTGAACTGCACAGTTCAACGAAGGTCCAGGGTGAGTTGGGTATGGGGGAAACTGAGGCTCAGGTAGGTAAGGTGATGCTGCTCCAAAGTCATGCTGCTGACCGGTGGTCAAAGCCAGCTGTCTAAGTCCAACCTCCTCAAAGATGCTAAAAAAGAGTCAAAACAGGGGTAAAAAGTCCTTTCATTCCCTCCTGATGTCCCCGAGTACCCCCTGCTGGGCAATGGTCCAGTGGCTGGTGCAGCCCAATGTGAGGGAAAGGGACAGTGCCATCGGCTCAGAACCTAGAACTCGCCACCTCCCAGGTCACCACGAGGGCACAAGGTCAGGGGACCAGCAGAGACCTGGAGCTGAGGCCAGAGTGACCCTCAGCAGCACAGTGGCTGGCGGCAGATGGACACTCAAACGTGAGACACACATAGCTTCCAAGCGGAAAATGGAAGTTCTCTAGCAAGTGGACACCCTCATGAGGAAGACTGCCTCACAGTGGGGAGAGGACCCTCAAAGGTGTCTGTTGGCCCAGAAGCTAACAGGAATCTCTCAATGTAAAGGCCAGGAACGTTGGCTTCTGAGGCACCCAGCCAGAGGTAGAATCCCAGTCTGTCATTTACCTGCTGCATGACCTTGAGGCAGTCACTTATCCTTCTGAGTCTGTGGCTCCTCACGCATCAAGTGGGAACATAGTGCCTTACCCCAGGCGGAAGCCAGACTAAAGCCGGACAGACGAAGCCTAGAAAGAATATGCACGCAACTCCAGGCACAGCACACATCAGAAGGAAGCTCTAATGGCCTTTGCGATTTCACCTTAAACTGCAAAGTGAGGCAGGGCAGTGTGGCTTCTTGCCCACTTCACCTCCATTTTCCCACCTGCTGAGCCAGTTGAGCTGGTTGAGCCCGGCTGGTGTCAGCGCTGTCCTTCTGTCCTTGGCCTCCTCCCTCGCTGCTGCCTCCCCCTACCCTGAGCTGCCAGATCCATGTCCCGGCCCCGGCCCTTCGCAGGGGAGCAGCAGAGAGCGACGCTGTTAGTCACGGTGTGGAGAGGTGCCATCCATCGGAGGAGGCCGGCGGACACGGAGAGGTCATCTCCATTACAAACCGGCTGTGATTAAGCCATTACTTACCGTAATGGGATCCTTTCAGTCGGAGGTGATGCCTGCCGCAGCCGATAAGCTGGCGAGGGCCACCATGGCCCGGCAGGCTGCAATAGCACAGACTCTCCCCTCTCTGACAGGTTCAAGCTCTCTGCTCATCGCAAAGTCCATTTTCCAGCACAACTGGGTACACTTCCCCATGACAAATGCCTGTGTGCCTTTAATCTGTTACAAGCTGAAGAGGCCCGAAGGAAGCACTCCATCACAGGCCACGGCGGGTTCAGAAGCGTGCTCTTCTGGCTGTGAGGTCTGCACATTGACGGGACACGGGGGAGGGGGGCTGTGCTGCGAGGTGTGAGTCCCGGTGAGCGTGGGGCTCATGCCTAGCAGTGTTTCTACTGCGGCGCAGCGCTCCTGGATACCCCCAGGTGATTGGGCACATACCTGAGCCAAGGCCCAGGTCTGAGTGTGTGTGTGTATGAACACTCGTGTTTTTTTAGTAACTTTTCTCATTGCTGAGGCAGAATCCCCAACACCCAAAGTTAAGTAAAGAAAGGTTTATTGGGCTCAGCTTCTAGAGGTTTCAGTCCATAACCGGCTGACTCCAAGGCAGAGTGAAACAGTAGAGGGGCATCGCAAAGGGGAAATGATTCATGGTAGGTAGAAGAGAGCAAAGCAACAGCATAGTGAAGAAGCAAACCCACACACTCTTAATAGCGTCTTTCTGCCTCTTTTATATTCTATCTATGATACTGGGCTTGGGGCCAGTACCAAACCAATCAGTGGATTTATTTAATAATCACATGCCCTTAACCCCAGTCACATGCCCTACATCTAGGCACCTTTGAAAAAGCCCCACAAATGACAGCATGAGGCATTTAGAGAAATCTAAACACCGCCACCATGGTGTGTACGACAACAGAGGACTAGACGAATCTTCCCGACTATGACTGTATCCAGGCAGCCCCTGAGGCCTCCTAACAGAAGAGCGGGGCCTCAGCACCGCCCATGGGTTACCAACATGGCCCTGATAGCTGAGGGAGAGACTTAGGATCCACCCATCTGGAGGTTAGAAGGGGGGAAGATGGCATCAGTGGCCAGAGAGCCCCTCTGTCCAGTATAGATTCTAGGTGCAGATTCAGGGTCCAGAGGAGACACGGGAGAAAGGGCATGGACTTCCAGGCTGAGGACAAGAAGCACAAGGGCCAGGAACATACAAGATGTCTGAGGCATGGGAGAAGAGGGCCAAGCTGGGGCCACCCAGAATGTTGCGGCTGTGCATCAGAGCTTGGATGCTAGTGCTCAGAGGAGTTTGGTGCAGCCCAGGGGTTAAGAAAGGATGCCACCACATGCCTCTAAGCTAAAAGGGACACCACAGCCTGGAGTTGGTTGGGGTTTTGGGACTTTTTTTGTTTTTTTTGAGACAGGGTCTCGCTTTATAGTTCAGGCCCTGAGCTCAGCCTCCAACTCACATCACAGCAATCCTCCTGCCTCTGCCTCCCGAGTGCTGGGATTACAGGCATGAGCTACCACGCCTGGCATTGTGGTATGTGGTACTGATTGCTGCTGGGCATGAGTCTCCACACCCGGTATTGTGGTATGTGGTTATCCAGGGATCAAACCCGGGCCCTTGCACTTGCAAGACAGGCACAGGAACCACTGAGCTAAATACCCCGACCCAATTTGTTGGTTTTTTGATCCAAGGCTGTGTCCCTAGTGCCAGAGGCAAATGGAAGAACCATGTGCCAAGTACCCAGCCCTGTGCCAAATACTTTACACTCTTTTTCTATGCTTGTCACGGTAGCAACACTGACATTAGGTTCAATACTTCGCAGGTACCAGGCACTTTGACAAGTGGTTTACAATCAGAATCTTCCTGGATGTGTAAAACTCTTACTGAGACCCTACATATCCGTGGTTGTCAAGCCACGTGTGTATTTTTATTGTGATTAGGACTTGTTTATGATGGGGGCTGCCATAAACTAACTCCTCCCGCCGAGTGTAGGGATGGTATGCACTTCATAAACATAATCTCATTTATAAATAGTTACAGTCATAACCGACAGATAATCGAGCCCCTAAATCAGACTGTTACATTTATAATTATATCAAATGCTCCCTGAGGGAAGTAAGGGTCAGGGCTGGGCAGTCAAGTGACCCAGGGCCCTCAACCAACAGGCAAGGGGACTCCCTGGAGCCATGGCCCAGCCAGACCACCTCCTGTCCCTCCCAGCTGCTGAGCTAAAGGCCATGCTAGTGCACTGACCCGCTGACTGCTGGAGACTGCGCTACATTCATTAAACAGCCGGCTTAGTTGCACCGCCAAGTCCTCCACTTACAAAAGAAAGAGTGGTAAAGAACCAAGCAATCACCCCGATCACTTTGTGTTCTGATCACAAAACATTCCACAAAATAAAAACAGTGGCATCTGAGAAGCGTTGCCTTTCATCTGTACTTCACGTAGGGTCACACTGTGGGAAGAGGCGGATCCAGGGTCCAGCCTCAGTCTCCCTGCACTGGCCGCTGTCCTGGACAGCCTGTGCCAGGCAGACTCTGTGTGGTGTGTGTGTGTGGTGTAGTGTGTGTGTGATGTGTGTGTTACTAGGGATTGAACCCAGGGCCTTCACACTGGGCTGCCTCCCCAGGCTCTATGTTTTTGTTTTATTTTTAGACAAGATTTTTTTGTCAGTTGTTTCGCTGCTCTTCTTAAAGAAAGATGAGCACAGAGAAGTGGTCAGAGTGAGGCCCGGAGGAGACAGTGTAGGGAGAAGCAGGTATGAGCAGAGCACAGGAGCGCCCCCTGGGGTTGGCAGTGTAAGGGTGGCAGAGGCAGGCACTTTCTGATGGCAAACGTCCTACTAAGCAGGAGAAAGGGGGACAAAAGAGAGGAGCTGAGATGCAGGGACGAGATCCCATGCCAGGCCCTTACCATCAATCTGCTGTTAAATTTGAGGGAAGCTCCGGCACAGAGTGCTCCAGTAGGGAAGCAGAACGGGGACCGGGTGTTTGAGCGTCCCCAAGGGCAGCATTCAGGCAGCTGTGAGCCTGGCTTCCCAGCACTCTGGACGTAACTGTGGGCCCCACGCTCCCTTCTCAGGCTAGGCACCTTGACTTTCAGCCTGAAGGATTTGAAAATGACCCTGGGATTTCCTTGGCCCTTGGGCCAGGTCCTGTACCCAGATCTTCCCAAATCGCTGGCTGGGACCCTCCCTCTGCTTGCCTGATGCCTCGCAGGGCCTCTCCCTGCAGCCTGAGCTCCACAGCTTCTGCGGCACAAGGCCAAGGTGGAGGAGAAGCCTCTGTCCTCCTCACCTCGCCCCAGTGGCCATCTGCTCCGCACTGAGCACACTGTGGGAAGGGAAGACTCAGACTTTGGCCATCAGGGCCTCCTCCCCAACCGATGGCTCCTTCCCCAGATCCTGACCATGGCTGGAGCACAGCATATAATTCACCTTTGAAGAAGCAAGAGACCTGGCAATAGACAAACTATTCCTATTTGTCCTTTGGACCTCAGAGCGAACACATCCCTCAGGGAAGCTGTTTCACCCCTCCCCCACCACTGCACACTTGCCCTTCAGAAAATGCTACTCACCTCACACACCAACCTGACGCCTTTCAGTGTTTATGAGTCCCTGAGCTCCATGCAGCCGCAAACCGACCCTATCTTGACCGCCCCAGAAGCCCCAGTGTGCGAGGCAGAACTCTGCATATGATAGGAACACAACAAATATTTCTTGAATGGATGTAGAATGAGCACTCCCACATGGGCAGAGTCGGGCTCCCTCCTCAGGCCTCACGGTCCCTGATGCAGCCCCGGTTCCTGCCCTCATGCACAGTTTCTAGCTGAGTCCAGAATTTTAAAGTCAGAAATGTTATATATTTTTAAATCTGTGTATTGGATTTAAGGAATAGGAAGACCTCACTCTGCCGAGTCGCACTCCCACGGGGTGACCGCCAGGGGGCGCTGAGGTGCTGCTCCCAAATCTCCCACCCCTGCGCCACCCTCCTTCCTGCTCTCCCACCCACACCTCTTTCTGCCTCCTGTCACCTGCCAGGCAGTAGGTATTTGGGTGCTTTGTGTCCAGATCTCCATTTTTTCCCTCCCCAAGTTGTGAGGTCGGTCCCCAAGCCTGGAGCCACCACTGAGTCTAAACCTTGTCACAGGGGCTGAATGAGGAGCCAAAGAAGAGAACTCCGGGAAGCGAGGGAACGCACAGAGCAGACCTGAGCGGTTAAAGAAACCTTCCTTCCCTGAGGAACGCTAGCGAGGGATTAGACGCTCTTCAGGGATTAGTTAAGAAAAGATAATTGAGTGTACCAAACACTTTGTATTTTGTCTCATTAGCTGCTGTGATGCTTGCGATGCTTCGAGTTGGGGGTGGTAAGTAGGTTAATCTTATTGAGCTGATTTAATAAATAGAAATCTATTTTCAAATGTCTCCCAAAGATGGAAATCCTCTTTGCTCTGTAGCTGTTCCCTGAAGAGGCCTGTGACATTACTGCCACCTGGTGGTAATGGGTGTATATTGCAGGAAGAGTGTCCCCGCAGGTAAGAGAATTGCAGAGAACGGATCTCGCCCCTGGTAAAAAACAAAAAAACAACAAAAAAAAAACCGATCTGACAAGGGGAAGACGCCCCAGATACTGTTTTCTATAATAGTAAATGTCCATAATAACCTTTCCGAATATGCCCTGTCATTATCCCATCCGACAGGCAATAAGACTAAGGACCACAGAAAAGTCTCTGCCCAGAGCTGCCAAGAGTGGCAGAGAAAGGCTTCTCCTCTGGCCAACTCCAGGCCCTTGAGATCTCTTCACAGCCGCACCTTGTTCTAGACACAAAGGGGCCTCTGAGTCCCACAGCTGAGCCCTGGTCAGCAGCCGCTCTGCCTGTCATTCCCATAGTGGCTCTCCTGTCCTTCCAGCCCTCCTCAGCCTCCCCTCCTGGGGCTCCTGGGTGATCCCCTGCCCCAGGGGCACTCGCTGATTCCTGAGCCCGAGCTCACTCGCAGTCACCTCCACACCAAGTCCACAGTCCCTCAAGGCAGCACGCAGCTTTGTTTACTGGCTAGCACACTCACAGCGTGGGCCTGTGCTCTCCCAGGGAGAAATCAAACCCATAATCGGCCCCAGATTGGTTTGTGTTCTCTGTGGAAAGAAACAATAAGCAGTCTTTGTGTTTAAAAAAAAAATTACTGAAACAAAAAATTCCAGTTCAAACTCTTTTGAATTGAGAGAAATAAGTAAACACTATTTCCTAAATCTATGTTCACTGTGAAGCCTCCTTTTATTATATTTATGCAAAAACATGAGCCAAATCTCATCATAGGCTGATAGAAGACACATTCAATAATGAAATGCAAACGCTGTTTGCAAAGAATTATGGAGGATCAAGTTTCTAGCCTATTGTGAGGAGTAGTTTAAAATTAAGACTTTTAAGCTTCATGTATCCCAATTTTATTTTGCAATAATCCATGCCTTTAACTTACTCTGTTTATATTTGCTCCGAATAATGTAGCCAAAAATCCACCGAACACTCATTGTGAAAAGGGTAACTCATTATCTGCTTTCGCCCAGAAATAACAGCAAAAAAGGAAGGTGTTTGCTTGTGCTCCCACCATTCCTGGGAAATATTTGCTTTCAGATGCTTTGTAATATTGTGAAACATTCACATTTCTGCATGGGAGGTCTGCAATTTTAAAAAGGTGCTAGGAGGAGTAGAAGGGAGACTAGGAAGGTTTGTGTCTACAGCCCAGGTCACAGTGGGGCCCAATCTGCATCCTCCCCCCAAGGAATTCTGGGACATTGTCATCATAGCCATCCAGTGAAGGGCCTCAGAGGAAGGAGGACTTGGGGAGGTCACTGGAAAACCACACATGCAAGGCCCAGTGGCCATGAAAGAAATTTAGGCTCCCACACACAACGGAGAACAGGGGTCATGGTGAGGACGGTTTTTAGAAAAGCCACCCTAAGCCAAAGGAGTCAGTGAATACATGAGTTATGGTGGCATCAGGGGCTAGCAGCTTTCTTAAGGCCTCAGGTGCAGAATCCCAGGACCTGGGCACACATGTCTGAGACCTCACCCATCTCCTCGTTGCTGTGGTCCCTAAATGGGATAGGAGCCGGCCCCTTGTGGGATTTGCATTCAGTGCCTGATCAACCCCCTCTGTCCCATTGCTATTCCTCCATTGCCACTTGTCTTTCTGGTCCTTTTCCCTCCATCCATCTCACTCAGCGATCACATTAAAACCTTCTGACCTTTATGTAGCATTTTTTGCTCTTTCTCTGGCACTTCTACTTACATCAAGGCTTCTTAAACTGGATACACACAACCCCTGGGGACTTCCAGCCATGTGCCAGGGACAATGTGAGCCACATGCCAAATGGGGCCCATCCTGCTGCTGTGGAAATCGCCCAGTGCTAAGCAATTTACAACACTATCCCTGTGTTCAAAAAAGGAACACGGATACATTATGGAACTGCATGCAAAACTCACATGAATTTTTAAGCTGCTGTGAGACTTCAAATAAATTCTGAGCTGGTGGCAGGCTGCTTTAAGCTATACCCTCAACCCCCTGGGGTACTTGTTTACTCTTTTGGACTTCAGTTTTGCTTTGGTGGAAAAGTCTGGAAAGCTTTAACTTACTTTGTCACCAAAAAGAAAAAAATCCTCCCAACAACCTTTAAAAAGCAAGACAGTTTTTGAGATAGAGAAATGGGGACTCAGAGCGGCGGAGCAACTTGCCTAGAGTCACCCAACGAAAGGGTCCTCAGCCTAAATATCCGTCTGGTGTTCTAGCTCCAGCATAGTCCTCCTTCCCCAGGAAGGTACGGTCGAGTGCTCTGAGCCACCAGAGGAAAGAAGGCCCTGAGGACGGGAGGTGGGGAGCATCTGAGAGTTCCCTAAATTTCAGACCTTGTAACTGGGGACTTCAAAAGACAAAGTCCAGCAGGTGTCGTAAGTCAGGTGACTGCAGTTCTAATGTCTTCCAGATAAACTGCTGTCAACCTGCCGCTGCCACAGCTAGAGGTACCTGGGTTCAAATCCCACTTCCTGTGTCACTAGCTGGCGACTTTACAGGCTCATGCTCAATTTGTTACCTGGGAGTGGAGAGGCTGCTGTCTGTGCCCAGCTCAGGGGACTGTCACGAGGACCAAGCAAGTGGCAGCACTGAAACGTGAGCCTGGCTGGAGCCAGCAGTGCACGGAGGAGAGGTGCCTTCATGAGGGGAATGCGGGGAAAGGCGGAGGGGCCATTTGTGCTGAGGCTCACCGTGCCACGCTTAAACGGCAGCCCTGCAGTTAGTCCATGTAGGGCCAAAGTGAGAGTCAGCTGCCACCTCCCCATCCTTCCGGGGCCCAGGGATTGGTGGGGAAAGCTCCCATGAGAAATCACCAGGGCCCCCAACTTCCTCAAGGTCTACTCCCCTAGGTCTTTCCTGCCAACCCCCAGCTGCCCAACCCCCAACCCTGCAGCTGAGCTTTTGGGCAACAACCACTTCCTGCCCGTCCCTGAGCACCAGGCACCTGTCAAGGTGCAGAGAACATCATGGGACCAAAGCCAGATGCAGGGCAGGCCCTGCACGCAGGGATCTCAGCATCCAAAAGACAGACAATAAATCAGCATGTAAGCAAATGACAGCCGTGATAAGTACAACGAGGAGCGATAAACCAGGGTAAGAGGCGAAGGTTTTACATCTGGGGGTGAGGAAAGGCCTCGCTGATAAAGAAATATGTACTATTTGTAAATAAAATTGATCATGGGGAACATCATAAATAACACTCCCTAAGAAATAAAGAAAGGCGGGCCGGGGAGTTAGCTCAGTGGTTCCGGCACCTGTCTCGCAAGCGCAAGGACCCGGGTTCGATTCCCCGGTAACCACATAACAATACTGGGTGTGGAGACCCACACCCAGCAGCAACCAGTACCACATACCACAGTGCCGGGCATGGTGGCTCACGTCTGTAATCCCAGCACTCGGGAGGCAGAGGCAGGAGGATTGTGATGTGAGTTTGAGGCTGAGCTCAGGGCCAGCCTGAACCACAAAGCGAGACCCTGTCTCCAAAAACCTAAAAAAAAAAAAAGAAATAAAGAAAGGCGCTGTGGGGTTATCAAGTGAGCGGCACTCCTGCCAGAGTGCAGAAGCATCTGCAAAGGCCCTGGGGATGAACCAAACTCAGGACTATCGCTGTGGTTCTCAGCACGAGATGGCAGATTGCTCTTCAGTGCACAGAAAACAGCCACTGTTGATCATTAAGTTCCTAATGATAACCCAAGAGCCCAGAGGATCCAGAACCGCCCTACTGTCCACCTCAATTCCGTTTATTCAGAAGACATGATAATTTGCATAGTCATCCAAAGGATATTAAATGCCCTGTTAGCATAATTAGAAAGAAAAAACATGAACAAACATAGTCGACACCTCACATGGAATGGGTGTGTTTAATGTACAGATCACAGAGCAGGTAACTCTTACACGGTCTCTGGCAAATGGAGAAATCAAAGTAAAAGGAGTTAAAAAGAGATGCGGCAAATAGGAGAAGGTTCTTTCTAAATCAGCCTTTCAAACTGCTCCAGGGCATCCTGGAGGGTCCCTCAAAATGCGGAGCTCAACTTGCTAATATCTCTGATGCAGGCAGCTGAGGCCAGGGGACCCTGGATCCTAGGAGGTCGAATGCATCCTGCAGAGCCACCTGCTGGGCTGACACTGTGCCACAGCTGGACGTCAGGCTGGATGTCACCCGGTGCCGCCTCCTTTCATTCCCTCGGTCCTGGGAAGTCCAGGGAGAGGGAAGGGAGAGGAGCTGTGTGAGGAGCATTTCCCCTGTTCCCAGCACAGCCAGCATTTCCCCACCCTGTCCCGGTCACCGTCACCCAGACGGACATGGAAAGAGAGCTCACAGGGACTGAGGCACGTGCCCGCAATGGGCAGCTAGGCGGTAACAAAGCCCAGATCCCAAGCTGGGCGAGTCTGGCTCCAGACGGAGCCTGTGGTTACCACTGCGCAGGGTCACGGCACGCCTTGCTGGGCTCAGCCTCCCCTAGCAACCACAGCACCTGGCTGTGACCCAGTCTGTCCAGAGAACTGCAATGTGACTTCAGGCCCGTCACCCCCCTCCGGCTATTTCTTTCCACATAAAATGAAGGAGCTGGTGGAGTGATCGCCAAGGCCCCTCTGAGGCTGTGAGAATCAGAAAGCAAAATACAGACCAAGACGGGCCACGGCTGACCGACCCCTCCTGCCCTGGCAGCACAGGAGGGCGCAGCAAACCTCACTGCCATGTCTGCGCCCTCCTTCACCCACCTGTCTCAGCTCAGACACCCCCTTCTCTCTACAGCCAGAGATCCTTGGCCCCCGAAGCCTGGCCCCTTCTCTCAGTACCTCCTCACACACCGGGCCCCTGGTCCACCCTCTGTGCCAGTGCTTGGCTCTGATCATCCTGCCCTCTCCCAAGACCATGTGGAACCTTCTGCCTATTCTAGCCTCAGAGTCTCCCCTCTGTCCATCTCTTAGACCCTTGCTGGATCCCATTTTCTGCCTGCTCCAATCTTTCCAAGGCCCTCAAACCCTTCTATGTGGCAATCAGGACCCTTCAAATGCAGGTCCCCAAGCAGGGATTAATTTCATCCACTTCCTCCCCGTCTACTGGCCCACATGTTAGTCAAGCACTCCACATTCCCTTAACAGTGTTACCGGGGCCTATGCTAGTCCGGGATGTCCAGCCCTTCCCTTCTCCACTCTGCGCCCTGTCCTTGATCCAGCTTCCTCCTCCAAACAGCTCAGAAGGTCGAAGTCTTGCCCTCTCTCCATCCCCGATCTGTGCAGACTATGATTCACTCCCTCGCCTCTCCAGTGCACTGAGCCTGACACACGGATGGATGCAGAGCGTGTTTGATGGATGGACGGAAGGTAGGCATCTCATTCTCTCATGGACCAGGGACTTGTCTTCACTGCAACGTCAAGTTACGCAAACAAGTTCTGTCCATCAGCCTGAGCACCGCTGTCTGCACAAGCAATACCACTGCGGAGCAGCCGTCCTAGGGCCAGTGCCCAGAACACCCCGCTCCCCGTACCCTCCTCCCGTTCTGTGAAGACGCTGAACCTCTCTCTCCTCTCCTTTCGCCTTCTTTTCAGGGCCAGGGTGGAGGCAAGATGAAAGCATGCAGAGAAATGGGCTTCGCTAGTTCTGTGAAACACCTGCATCTGTATTTTAGGGGAAAATATGACCAAGAGGATTTAAGTAAACCACAACGTGTCTGAAAAGGGAAGCCCAGAGTAGCCAGATATAATGGCACAAGCTTGTAATTCTGGCTACTCGGAAGACTGAAACAGAAGGATCATGCATCTGAGGCCAGCCTGGGCAACATAGTGAGACTTTCATGAAGAACCACAAAAAGGAAAAGTGGAAGCACGTACTAACACACGGGGTGAGCAGGCAATGTTCAGGTGCTGCTGAGACACACAGTTATTTGTGAGGAAGTTAGGACAGAATCCAGTTTCTCTAATCAGACTCCATTCTACAAACAGACAAAGTCTAAGCTAGTCACCATCGTGTCCCAGGGTCTATTTCCAGATGATAGGGAATATAGACTATGCTTATGTTTGTCATTGAACTTTTATAGATTTGATTTTTTAACAAATATCATGAGTTTTTATGTTCACAAAAATAATAATGCTATTTCCATATTGAAAGAAGGGAGGAAGAAGAAAAGTTAAACCAGAAACAGATGAAGACAAAGATGCCGGCCCCCAAACTCCATGCATCTCCTCTGACCTGGGCTCTTTGACCCTGATGAGGCGCCCATGGCCCCTGATCTCACCCTAGACCAGCCCTGACCTCCTGTCTCCGTCCACTCCCTGGATCCTGATGCTCATCCCCACCTGGGGCCACAAGCCCACACAGCCCGAGGCTGAGGATTAGCTCAGCAAGGCTGCGTCTCTGACCACCCAGGGCTCTTCCCCGGATGGAATCAGGGCAGGGACCTGGCCCTGGTCCCTAAGAGGGAGTCACGTAAGAGACTCTGTAACAGTGGCCAGTTTGGTGTCACTTGAAAATGGGTCCCTGCCAGGCTAGAGACAGGAACCCACTGTGATGGGCGTCAGTCGGCTAAAGCTTTGGGGTAACACTGGGGGCCCAGGTCCAGTCCCCCTCCTAGCAGCAGTATGGCTTTGGCCTCCTTATTAATGTCCCTACCCTTCCTTCCTCACCTGTTAAGTGGGAGAGCTGGTGAGGATCCTACAAATGCCCCAGGACCGTGGCACCCCCGATCCAGGTCACATGAGGGAGCCCTTGGCATGGTGCCTGCTCTCAGGCAACAGCTTGAACTGCGGTTGGCACAGCCGTCCTACACCTGTGGCAGGTGCAGGTCATGGGTGTGACCACGGCCATGAACACTCTGGTTAACCACAGAACCCCAGAGCCCATGAGCAGGGGCTAGTGACACCTGAGGGACTGTGACAGAGGGCAAGCCAGCGGGGTCCACATCCAGGGGAGAGAGCCGTATTTGTCAGGGGAGGACCTCTGCCCACGAGAAATAGGTCGCGCTCCTGGCACCTCACCCTCTGCTCCTGGAGAACATGAGGCCTCATTAGGAGCATGGAGGAGAGGGTTCGCCACCACTGTGACCCTGCACAGGGCGGAGGAGGGAGGGAGCTGTCTGTCTGTCGGGCAGTCGGACCCTGTGTCCCCTCTTGAAAGAGAGGCCTAGTGGGGAGTGGCAAGGACAGTCCAGCAGGGCTGCGTCCCAAGGAACCTTGTGTGACCAGGACCCCTCCTGTGGCTTCCAGAACCCACTCAGGCCCCAGCATACCACTCTCAGCCTGACCACACGCATGCAAAATCCCGGAAGGTCACAGACGTGACACGTGTCCAGATAAACCTGAGTCCTGTCAACCGGCACATCAGCCACAGCTGGAACTCTCCAGATGCTCCCTGCTGCCTGTACGGCGGTGTCCGTCTGCCTGAGCATGGCGCCCGCATCCTCCCACAATCCTGTAGCTGACCCGCTCCATCTCCGCTCCAGTCTGCTTTGTCAACTTCTCTATTCCAGCTATACTTCAGCACTGGCCAACTCATGTCTCCAAGTCTTTGCCTACAAACTCCTCTACTACCCTCAATACCCTTTTCAAGTCCCTCCGTCCCTGTGTATCTTCTCTAGTAACCACAGAAAATCCTGGCCCTTTTTTCCCAGAACCTGGAATACAAATATTTATTTTAGTACCTATGCTATGTTGTATATTTCTGCGTATTAATTAAACTATGAGCTCTCCAAGGGCAAGGCCCATCTCATACAAGTATTTTAATTATATATCAATATTAGCACACCTTACAGAGACCAACAATAAACACAAGAAAACACTAGTGTCCACCTGTATAGAAAATGCTTAGAATGTCCCACTGTAGTTAGGGAAATAATGCAAACCTACAAACCTGAGGTGCTGTTTTCACCCTTCAGAAGAGCAAAAGCTTTCATAAAAAAAAAAAAAATGCTACCAGGACCAGGTAGTTCAGTGGTTCTGGCGCCTGCTTTGCAAGCATCAAAGGCCCACGTTCGATCCCCAGTAACCACATATAGCAAATCTGGGCATTGTGATTCATCCACCAGCAATCACAACCACATACCACTGTGCTGGGTGTGGTGGCTCACGCCTGTAGTCCCAGCACTGGGGAAGCAGAGGCAGGAGGATTGCTGTGATGTGAGTTTGAGGCTGAGCTCAGGGCCAGCCTGAACTACAAAAGCAAGACCCTCTCTCAAAAAAAAGAAAAATGCCACCGAGTTCTGGTGAAGATGAGCCGGCCTGGGACGGTCGGAACAGGGGTCGCAGAGGGTCTGGAGAGCAGTGCAGGCATCTTTACAGCTGGGATGCTCTGCCTGCTGATCACAGCCCTGCTGCTGCATGTCCCTCCTACAGAGAGAAGGAAGCAGCAGCGCTAAGGCTGTCAGCCATCGGCTGCTTCTGACCAGTCCCCAGAGCGTCCCGGCTGGGAACAGCCATGTTTACCGCCCATCTTCTCTGCAGACCAGGGTTCCGGCACGGCTCAGCAGGTCCCCGGCCCAGGGCTCCCACAGGCTAGAACCATCTAAAGGCCCAATGGGGCGGCCCTGGCTGCTACCAGGAGCTGCTCCTTGGCCTCTGGATGGGAGTCCTCAGCTCCTGGCCAGTGTGGGGCTGGCACCCACCCTCTGCTCTTCACCAAGCAGCCCCGTTTATCAAGCAAGCCCTTCAGGGCACCAAGGAGAGACCAAGATGTCAGGGGTCCATCTCCTGTGACCTCATCAAGAAGTGGCTTCCTCCTCCTCCTCGTGCTCAGCAGGCACACGTTCCTGAGTTTGATCCTGGTATGGTAGGGGTGGGGTACTGAGTCACCATGTCCGGGCTACATTCAAGGGGAGGGGACCCTGCAGGAGATGAGCACAGAGGAGTGGTCTCTGAGAGCCCTGTCAAAGCCACCTGCAACAATGTGTGGTGGTAGCAGGTGTGTGTGTGTGTGTGTGTGTGTGTATGCACATGTACATAGAGCCCTCCAAACCCTTCACAGGAGAGAAAGTCTGGAGAGGGAGGAGAAGGAGAAAGAACACAGCTTTTGTAAAAATCCCTTTTGTGCTTGACTTTTAAAACAAGTAGCCATGTCTCTCACAACACAATAATGAAGTACCTGTATACGGTTATGAATGCCGGAGGCCCCTGGGAAGGGATAGAAGGGAAAAGTCACCCCAGTGCGGGGCGTGCGGTGGGGAAATCAGCGAGGGCTGCACGGGACACCACACAGGACACGGGTCTGCACGGGAACTGGAGCCTCAATGAGACGTGCAGAGGGACAGGAATGACACGGGAGGGAGGGGCAGCAGCGCACGCGGTAACTATCCCAGGACCAGAGAGTGGTCGACGGGACCCAGGGGGCAGAACACTGGCATTCAGTGGCCACCCAGAGCAGCCCCAGGTCAGGGGGTGCTCGGGGTTCTCTGCTGGAGTCTCAGGAAGAAGGTTCTAGAAAACTCAAGGACCACACACACAAGTCCCATTGTAAAGGCCAGAGCAACGAGTGTTCCTAGAGGCAAGTGTGTGTGTGTCCTTCCTGCCCATGGCTCCACGGAAGGGCACCCTCCATCCCAGACACAGGGTCCTTGGCCATTAACTTCATTAAATCCAGCCAGTGAGAGAGTTTTTAGGACAAGTATGAGAAGGTTCCTTTACTGCAACATCGGGGTTTGTAGCTCAGACAAGAGGATTTCAGAAATACAACCTCTGGCTAAATATGGTGATGTATGCCTGTAATCCCAGCTACCAGGAGACTGAGGCTGAAGGATGGAGAGTTCAAGCCCAGCCGAGGTCACTTGGCAAGACCCTGCCTCAAAATGAAAAATAAAGAGTTGGGGATGTGGCTCCGTGGCGGAGTAGCCCCGAGTTTGACTTCCAGGTTGACAAACAAACAAACATAGAACCTCTGGAAATGAGTGGATACAGGGCAACAGGACAAATATGAGACTTAATCATATCCATCAGGATTTTCGACAGCACATCTATATTACTATTAAAATATACTCTTCAGGATTGTAAAACTTCTGTCAACCAGACCCACAAATCATCAGCATCCCAGAGGTTACTCAGGGCTTTGCCCAGATGACTTTGCTGAATCTTCGACCAGCCCTCGGAACAAGGCCTTATTATCCCACGTCGCAGATGAGAGACTGAGGCCTGGGGTCACACACACCAGCAGGAGGAGGCAGCATCTGATCAGGGCCTTGCCTGCACCTCAGGGTGACACAAACAGCAGGGAGGCTGGTCTGTCACTTTCACAGATGCTGAGAGCCAGAGATAAAACATGCGCTCAGCACAACAGAGTCCAACTCAAACCACCTGAACAGGCTGGGCCCGTGTGGGAACCTTTCCAAGGAAGCCATGGTGATGAAATGTCACAACAGCCATGCCAAGGTGATTCCAAGGTCACTGACCATCCAGACCTCCAGACTCCCTACTCAGTGCTCC
>PVIR01013734.1:0-41751 GCA_004026965.1 Petromus typicus
TTTAAAACCACATCATAATGACAGATGGGCACCCATGTTGATAGCAGCTCAGTTTGTCATAGCTAAATCTTGGAAACAACCCAGATGCTCAACTATTAGATACCAGGAAAGGATTTTTTAATATATAAAATGGAATATTACTGTGCCATAAGTAATGATAAGTTTGAGTCATTTATACTCAAATGATTATACTTTAAGGACATATTCATAAGTAAATTAAATAGGTCACAGATGTGTAAATACCATATATTTTCTATGGTATGAGAATTTGAATTATAAATGAGTTCTAGATTGTGTAATATATATTGTGAAATAGAGAATATTCAAAGGAGAAATGGTAGAGGTAAGTAACAAAGGGAAGGAAAATTATAATGTTAAAAAAGGAAACAAAGCATATGTATTTAGGGGTGGAGAGATTTAGGGTAGGTAAGGGAATGGGAAAAATGAAAATTAAGTGGTGTCATATATTGATACAAATTTTCAATACTGAGTGTGGTCATGACATGTGTATAAAATGTACTGATAGAGAATTCAATTAAAAAATATTTCCATCATGGTGTCATGTTGACATCAGCAGTACTAGTTTGTTTTTCATTGTCATAGATGAGGCCAATGTAAATTTTTGTTTTATACTATTCTCTGTTTTTAAATTACATTTTATTCAGAATTTCTGTGGTTTTTTGCATACAATTCTTGCACTAGTTACCTTGTTCTCTGTTGGAAAGTGCAGCATCAATTGGAAAGAGAAAAACCAGTTGTTGAATTTCATACTGACTAGTTTGAGAGATGAGTTACAATATCATTCAGTTTATTACATCATAATTAAGGACCTCATGGCTAAGTTCCAGGATAAATTTTTAAGTTGAAAGTTTCATAAGTCTACACATCTATATGGTCATAAATTTTTATGTCATAGTTTGAAGGTTTTGATTTTTGTTTATTTGCTTGTTTGTTGGTATATATTGCTTGAATTTAAAGAGATCATGAAATGATGCAACCTGTTTATTAGTAGTCACATATTCACACGGTGTGTGATTTGCTTGACAATTACAAATCCCTCAAACAATGACCAGATAGAAGCCAGAAAATCAGTTCTTCTTCTTTCTTGGCAAGTAATTTTGTCCTCAAACCTCTGGAAAATTTGAAAGAAACTAAATCTCCTCAGCGCCATTGTTACTCTACAAAGCTCAAGCCCATACCTATCACTATTCCATAAATCTTTTTCATTCCTTCAGTTATCATAAGAAAACCTTGTTAAGTAGAGCAGAATTTTGAACAATTTCAATTCAGTTAGTGATGTGTCATAATAAAGACATTTTTGACTAGGGACATTGGTCTAAACAGAACATTTTCTTGTATTTTAGCATTTGTGTATTTTACAACATCTTGGAGCATTTTTCCTATTACATTGAATGCCAGTGATGCCTTTCTGTTCAACAGATTTCTGTATATTTCACTACATCTTCAAACCTAGTCTTAATACTGGATTATTCTGTTTGGTGGCAGGACAATTTTGCAACATTTGAATTAGTCAAAGGTGTAGTCACATTGCTGTTTTCTTCATAATCTGAGTCAAAGAGGTCAGCATTCCTTGTCTGTCTCAATTGAATATTGCTCCATTTCACTTTGGCTTACAGGGCCAGCACCAAAATCATCATCGGCATCATCAACATCAGCATCAATATCACATATCCACATCACTCTTTTGCTATGAAAATGTATTTTACCATGATGGATTATCTTCATAATCCATCTGTGAGTAATATGATGATTTGCTTTTTAATTTTTTAGAATTTTTTTAATTGAAATCTTTATTGGTACATTACATATATTCATCATGATTGCACTCAACAATGAGAATTTGTACCAGTATATGACACAATTTAATACTCATTTTTTTCCCATAGGCCTACCCACCTTACCATTCCCCCATATACATAAACTTTGTTTCCTTTCTATTTTGTTATAATCTCATTATTTTTCCCCTTCACCCCATTTCACTTTGAGTATTTTCTATTTCACAATATATAACATACATTCTAGAACTCATTTACATCTTTATTTTCACATACCAGAGAAAAGATGTGATATTTACACATCTGTGGCCTATTTATTTCACTTATGAGGATGTCCTCAAGATACATCCATTTAAGTATAAATGATTCAAACTTATCATTTTTTATGGCTGAGTAATACTCCATTGTGTAGACGAACCATAGTGTTTTTATCCAGTCTCCAGTTGATAGACATTTTGGTTGTTTCCAAATTTTAGCAATCACAAACTGAGCTGTTATAAACATGGATGCAAAAAGGTCACTGTGATATGAATCCTTTCATTCTTTTGTGTATATACCTAGCAGAGCGATGATTCACTTTTGATCTCTCCAAAACTTGCAAATCTGCTTTTTCATGTATCATTATACTGAATTATGCTACTTCTACCAGAAAAATCAAAAGAAAACTGCTTTTTAAAACAAAACCTAATACACTGTGGGTGTATTATACCCTCTGTTATGCTCAGGTAACCACACACAGAATCTGTTGAACAGAGCTCTACTTGACACTTCTTCACAGGTGCACACACTTTGTCTTTTGTTGTACCAAGTGGTTAAACACAAAGATTGCTCTCTGTATCCCTCAGGCAAAAGTATTGAGAAGCTAGCTACTATTATGCTAAAGTAAAAATTTACAGTATAAAAGTAAGAAGTTGGCTTATGGAACCCAGTGTTATGCTCTCCAGGCTAAAAATGTAAAGAGATTCTCAAATATGAGCATAAGGAGACCTGCAAAAGGAGTTTAAGTGGAGCATGATTTGGAATAATGGTCCTCTACAAAAATAAAACACGGTATAGTGATGTGGAATAATATAGTGCAGTTAAAATAAATTAATTAGAGTTATTTCTCTCAACCAGGGTAGACAGATATTTGATGCTGAGTGAAGGAGGAAATTGTCACATGATATGCATGGCATAATACTCTTGATGGAATTTTAAGTAATTACATAGAGCACTGTATATGATGTGCTTGTTACTAAATTGTAATTATAGAGATATAGGTCTATACACTATATATAGGTGCACAGTTTTACTATAAATACTAAAAATATATAGCTAAAAGTTTTGCCAGTGATTCCTTCATACATGAGATGTGGAGTTATTATAGTGATAGAAGGGGCCCAGGTCATAGTAATCACTGGATAAAATCTATTATGGATAGTATTATTCCTGGTTGTGGAAAGCTAACAGTACACAACAATACAACACTAACAGTACTATATTTTTAAAATATTTTTTCTATCTTTTGTGTCCTTAATATTCTGAAATATTCATTGAAGAGACATATGAAAAGAATCTATGTTCAGTTGAAATAAATACTGGCTACTGTGTAATGTTCCTTGACTCAAATTTTCTTTCCTTCCTTCACTTTCCTTTCCTTTTTCTTCCCATCTTCCTTCCTTGATAGCCCTTCCTCCAATCTCTTCCTATAAGTAACAAATAGCATGAATATCCCAAAGCACAAGTTAACTTCATCACTGCAGGGCAGAATAGAATCCATATACTCAAGTATGGATTTTTTTTTTTTTAGTGTCCCCTGGTCCATTCTACTTTGAGTTAACTATTGGTAAGGCCAGATTTAGATGAAGCAAATGGTCAGGCTTTAATCTCTGGATTACTGCCTACTTTTATTTGGGAATAGAACAGGCATATATCTTGGGTCTACAGATGACAATAAGTATACAAAATGGCAATAAGTATATAGCACAAATAATTCATAGAGCCAGGCACGGAACCACTGTTATTGTTCAGATCTTAAATGTTCCCAAGTATCCTACATCTTAAAGGTTTGGTCCTCAGGGTGGCACTGTTTAGAAGGTAGGGAACATATTAAGGGTGGGGCTTAGTGGAAGGTGTTTAGATTATTGGCTGTATGCCCTTGATGGGGATTGTGATGCCACAGTGCCCTTCTTCACCCTCTCTTTTGTTTCCTGCACATTGAATGGTTTTTCTCAGTCACAGGTCCAAAGCAATGGAACCAGCTGAGATTACAATGGATCATATGAAACTGTGACCTCAAATAAACCTTTTCTCATTATAAGTTGATCATCTGAATTATCTTGTTACAGTGACAGAAAGCTAACAAACACACTGCATATGTCCAACTTCCAAGTATCTCTTTTCAGTCCTACATCAGACAAAGAAGGACTCTCCCATCTCTGTCCCTACCCTTGGCTGCCCTAGGATAGCTATGAGAAGCGCTGGCAGCAACAGCTAGGCTTTCCCCTATCCACAGCTGGGCATGGTGGCATACACTCATATTTCCAGCACTCTGGTACACTTATACAAGAGAATCTCAAGCTCAAGACCAGCTTGGGAACCTTAATGACTTAGTGAGACACTGTATCAATATTAAAAAATAAAGTGAAAAAGGGCTGAGGATGTAACTCCGTGTGAAGACTGTGGGTTGTATCCCCTATTTTCTGCCTCCATATTGAGAATTTCAAACCAAGGGAACAAAGAGAGAGTCTTATTTTTTATTCTGTTTTGTTTTGTGTTTCCTCTTTTTGAGCCAGAAATCCTAAGCAACCTTAAGGCTTTGTCCTCTGAAAAGCTGGAATAAGGAAACAGACCACATCAGTGCATCTTGTCACTGGCTCTCTCACTGCTTCTGCCCCTGTCAAGCAGACTATCTCCAGGGCCACAGGGAAGGCACTGGCTGTGCCCAGGCTGGATACCTGTCCTGAGCCAAGGAGTAACCAACTGCAGCTGTAAGGGCCCTTGGGAGAGGGCAGGACACAGACACTCAGACCTCCAGCTGCTCAGTAGGGTGAGAGGAAGCAAGGCTTGGCCAAGGGGCCTGGCACAGCCAGATGTGTGGTTTCTCAGAGACTAGGTGCTCTGCCTAGTTTCCAGAGAACAGTGATGAGGAAAAAAAAGCTATAAAGAGAATAAAGGACAAAATGACAAGTTTCCAAGACAATGTCACAACCATGTTTATGGCCTGGCGCCTTTTCTGAAGAGCAGCACCCCATCAGCTGGCTCATAGACACAAGATTACAGGCTCCATGTGTGTGAAAGAACAAGAAACTCCACTTGCCATATATGTGGGCTGATCCCATGCAACTTTCTTCCTGGCCATATTCTTTGACTCATGTAGGCTTTCTGCAGGGCAAGGGTCATTTCCCTTCCTAACCCTACAGGCCTTCAGTGACTAGCAGAATGCACAGCATAGGCAGAATATGGGCTGAATCAACATCATTCATTGAGTTCTGATGTTTCTGAGTAAATAGCATCCACAGTCATCTAGGGGAGAGTTATACAACCTGAAAAAAATGGGACTGTTATTGCTTATAGACAATAGGAGATAGATACAAACACAGTCAAGGATAAGGCCCAATGGATATATGACAATATGCTGAACCTCTCTAATCATGAAGGAAAGTAGATATCAAAACCATATTAAAATATCACTCTATACAGATTAAGATGGCCCTTATAAAAACACAGTAGTTATCAAGTGCTGATAAAGATGTGATGAAAAGAGAATCTGTGTACACTCTTGGTAGGAAAGTAAAATGGTGAAACAATGGTGGAAACCAGTATGGAGAATCTTAATCTATTTCCAGGAGAACATAATCCAACAATTCTGGGTATTTATTCAGAAGAACTGAAATCAAGGCCTCATCTAGTTTTGTTCACAATATCCAAGATACAGGAGCAAGTTAAATGACTAGAAATGTGGCATACAGTGAAAGGATTTTCATCCTTTACAACTAAAATTCCTGCTGTGGGTGACACCGTGGAGGGTTCTGAAAGGTGAGGGTTACTTACACTTATATGATGGATGTGAAATAAGTATAAGTCATCAGAACAAAAAGTAGGATGATAGTTACAAGGGCTAGGAAGAGGAGACAGTAAGTAGGTGCTGTGCAAAGAATATAAAGTTATAAAAATGGAAGAATCACAAGTTTTAAAGAGATGCTGTACAGTGTCATGCTCTTAACTACCAATACTGCTCTATACAGTTAAAAATTTAAGAAATATCTTATGTTGTATATTCCTACCACAATTGAAAAAAAGCAACGAGGTAGAAAATTGTCACAATATTCACATAATTGTAGAAAAATATGTACTCTCCAGTTTCCAAACCCATGATTGCATCAAATCGAGGAACTGTCATCAAAAAGCCAATAGTTAAGACTGACCAAATTTCTGTCTGTCAAATCTGATGAACGCAATTATCTTTGCTATATAGGGTTTAAATTTTCTTATAAATGGATGTGGTTATTTTCTCAGAACAGCATATTTTATTGTGAAAATAATGTGATTTCCTTATTGAACAAATGTCAGTTAAGCATTACTATGTTCCATCCATTGTAAATACATGGGCAGACAAATATGGTTATACAGTCGTATCATGAAGTACGGTACCAGGAAGAGAGGTGAACATAAATGACTGACCATCCATAGGAGTGGTTGTGGGCATAGAGAATTAATGAGTGCAGTAGTGAGTCTCACTGAACCTCAAGGAAGATAAACTCCAGGCAGATCTGACACCCATGGAGATCTTGAATGGGAATATGGAGAGACATCTATCAGGAGCCACAGGACTTGAATGGAACTGCTGTGGAATGACTGAGGAGACAGAGCTAGGAGGATGAGCCTGAAAGGAAATGGTCACAAATTCTCTCAGAGATTATGGTATTTCTATTTTCTACCAAAAATGATGGGCTATTGTTGGACAGTTGTGAGCAGGGAGAGATGCTATGTGGTTTGTGTTCTATAATTTCCTAACAGGTTGCAGTGGTCAATCATGTCTATAGCATCCATTCTTCTATCCCTTTATTCATTCCACAATCATGTGTTGAGCTCTTTCTGTACAAGTACCTATCAATTAGCTAATGAAGGGATCAAATCAAATGATTTCTATGGGTCTGTTTCTTTATCTCATAAAGATAAAGTTAATTGCAATTGTGATATTTCTGTCCCTGAGCAGGACAGGCTTGCAGACAACACCAGTCATCTCTACTCAAGTCATTTGCCTGGGAATCATGTCGTAGCAACACAAATTCTGGAAAACTGCTCACTGTTAACCTGGAGAAGCATAAAATGACTGAGACTCTGAGGTTTCTTTGAAGACTATTGTATAAATATACAGGTCCAGGCCAGGATGAAAATTTTCAGTGAAGCACAGTTGTGAGGTTTACAAATACAAGAATAAAGAGTGGTGGTGCACCAATGCCACATGTGTCACTGAATTATTTGTATTATTGAAAGCTCTGAGAGTTCACCATCACTGCAATAGAGTGTCTATTAGGGCAATGAGGTTTGGGAGAATGGCAAGTGAGGGCAAACATTTAACTACTAAAGACAGAAAAAGAGCATCAAACCAGAAATTCCACTGAAGAAGGGTCATGATCAAAGTAAAGGTATATTTTTTTATGAAATGAGATGATGAGCTAAAATTGAGGTAGAAATGACCAAGCTATGGACTTCAGGTAAAGTGAGGATGCTGTTTGCATTTCCCCACACACATAGTGGGCACATTGTCATGACGGCACTGCTTCATTTGACAGGTGACACATTGATTTCCTCTCTCCACTTTCCAATGAGTTGTGGCGAGCATGGTGGGACTGAAGTTCAATTACTCTCAAGGGAATCTGTGGTACAGAGTGACTAAGCCAATTAGGTAGACTACAAAGTGATTGACTTCAGTTACCATTCTGGACCTGAAGATATTTTTCACAAGAAGAAAAGAGGAAAAAGAGAAGCAAGAAAGTCAGCAAACAAAGAATCTATGGAAAAGCCAACTTGTGCTTAATTCTGGGTTCCACCACCGTGTGACTTGGAGAATGCCTTTTTCCATTCTGGATCCTCGGTTCCTCCTATATAATAACAATGACATGACTTTCTCCCATAATTACTGTGTGGGATATATATAAATTTACCATGTAGTGTTTAGCACATGGCAAATGCTGCTTAGTTATAAGTTATGAGCACATATAATTAGCCATAGAAAAATGTTATAGAGGAATGGATAATGCTGTACCAAGCTGAAGAATAGCAGTTATATGGTGGTCCCCCATGTACTTATGACTTTTGTTCCTTAACCCCTTTAGAAGAAACAATGTTTTAGTACGTCTGAGAGTACCATCTGACTCTGCTTTCAGAGCTTGTGAGATTTGGGAGCTGTCTCCTAAGAATCTATGAGGAGACACTAGTTATTCAGGGAATTTTCTATAACTCTTAGTCCAAGCTCCCTCTCAGGCACCACAACCTGACTGTGGGGCACATTCAGCTGATGTAACCTCTCCTCCTTACACAAGCTGATGAGATTACATACACATAACACAAGGCCAGCCTATTAGTTAAGTGGAAGAAGTGGTCACCAAAAGAAGTATGCATGTAATCTGCTTGACTCTGTGCATATTACACATCTCACAGCAATAGAATGGCAAGGTGAAAAGAGTGTCCACATAATGATTTACACTGAAGATCACCTTAAACACATTTCCAGCTCGAGTCTATACGGTCAATGCAGTCACTCCCTCATCTGAATTTTCCTTCCCAAAGTCACAACAATGCACAAACTCCATTGGTCGGAAGACTTCTCACGGGGACTGGAATCTTTGACATCCTTTTGTTATGACTGCCTCTCAGCAATCTCCCTTCCAATAGGTACTGATTATGTTTTCTAGTAGCTTGTTCTTTCTTTGCTGGTAAAATGTCTTTATCTTCACCACCCCTATACTGACTTGTTTCACTTTCAAAATCAATCGAATTATTGTACCCAATGCTTTATCTAGTTAGCTTGTGCACAGATATGTTACAAATTCTTAAAATCTACCATTTTATCACATGTCCAGCACATGCCATATCATTATTAAATATAGTCATCATGCTGAGCAACAGATGGCTAGAGTTGTTCACCTTATACCTGCAAATCTAAACCCTTTGACCAACATTTCTCCTCATGTCCTGCACACCTACTCTCACTCCCTGTCCACCAATCTCCTGGAGTTTCTATGATTTTGACTTTTTAAATTCTACACAGTCATGTTCATCTCATGAGTCAGGTAAAGAGGTAATAAGGATGAGGACGAAGCAATACCTTTCTCTCCAGTGTAGTTATAAGAACTCTGAACCATTCAGTATTTCTTCTGCTTATGGTAATTTCATTCCAATTAACTCCAGTCCATCTCAAGAAGATCTGTAGATCTCTATTTAAAAACAATCTGGAGTCTTCCTACATTTTTCTCTCTTTTATTCTCTTCTCATATCCTTTTGGGATTTTCCTTGTTATTCTCCTAAATCTCTTGTGGCCCTGGGTTGCTGTTCTCTGCAAGGTAGCCATGGGCTACAGATCTATCTGCTTTCTGAGGCTCTTTCTTGTTTAGATAGGCAACAATAACTCTCAAAAAGGTCTAGAGTGAAGAAGAGTGGACGAAGTAATTTAAAACAGAAAATACCATTTAAAGATTTGTTTTGAACAAGAAGTTAATTTGGATCTTAAACTCAAGACTTATGCAATTAAACTTTGCATTTTATCAAATGAAAAATGAATTATTTATGCAAGGATACACAAGGCAACAAAAAAATCTGTAGGTGCTGGTGGGGGTTCTGCTGATCCCAGAGAGAATAATGCCCATGGCAGAGGACTTGCAAAGTCATCACAAATAAAATTCACATTTGTCTTTGCAGTTTAATTGCTCATGGTTAAAAGGAAAATAATAGAAGCAAGGTTTTGTTTACATAAAGCATGAAATTTTGTCCTGGGAACTTTTGTCCTCCTAATAATTCCCAGCAATGTGAACACTGAACAGCGACTGTCTGTGGAGTTTAAGAGAAACAGCGGAAAGAAGCAGTTTAGAAGTGAAGAAAATTTCCCAGTACCGGTGTTAGTAATGATTTCCTCTTTGCAATATCAAAAGGAGAGGAGCTGCAACCATGTGGATGAGGAAATGTTGTTCTGCTTGAAGTTATCCACAGTTTGTTGTCCAGGTAAAACCTGAGCAAATATCTCACTCAACTACACTGCCCTACTGGCCATGAAATTCTTCTAGAAAATTCCATTCCACACCATAGCACTCGTTATACTACTGATTCTGGAAAATGATATGATAAATTTACTGAAATTACCACCATGTCCATACAATCACCCAGCTGCTCTCTTCTTACTAAGTGAACATAACTTTTGGGCTTTGCTCAGGAAGAGGGAGTTCAGCTGGTGACTTCTCAGATATCCTTTAGTTACAGATAGCTAAGTCTTCCTCTTCTTCTTGTCTTTCTTTCACATCATGCCCTTCCTTTTATTACTTTTTGAGAGGTTCTGCTTCATACTTTTCAAAATTTCCCTATGCTTTTCACTTTCTCCCTTTCTTTTGTAAATTAACGATGAGGCATTTCTAAATTCCCTGATGTACCACTGCCTCTCTCTTTTTACCCTTTGTCCACTTTCCTCTTCCATCAACTAGCATTCTTGTCCTCCAAGGCACCAAAGTCCATATTTCTGAATCTTTGGATAGCTTAGAGCTTTCTCCCTACTGCTGCCAGAGAATCAGCTCAGCCCTTTCCATTCTGTTTTTCTGCTTCATATATTATCTGCGGCCCTGAGGCTCAAGTTCAGAAGAGAGATTTCAGAATGAGATATTTAGAAAACAGAACATTTGGCTCAGCCAGACTTGAGTTTGTGCATCTAAACAAAAACAAAGGCAGTCAAACAAAAATAATGAGTTTGACAATAATGACCACAGAATTGCCTTGAGGGTTCAACTAAACTTCAACCTTTGAGAACTTGTCAGTGGTGTACCCGGCACACAGCAAATGTTCAGCAAACAATTGAATCTTCCTTTACTTAATGACCAAGGTTGAGTTTGAAGCTTGACTTTGTTTCCCATTGTTTCTTACAGCTTTTCCTTCTCCTCTTATGTGTCCACTTAACCCATCTGTTTCTTTTAATATGACTTGTGTACACCATTACTTCTGCTCCTCAAATAGTCATTTACTGTACACTCAACATATATCTTACATTTTCAAGTGGTATTATATGATTCATTCATCCTATTTTGTTTTTATTGACAGAATTTGTTCACTAAATGCTGTATGATGATGTATAGAAAGCTGTAGTTTCCTAACAGAAAGCTTCAAGGGCTGTCACACCTGGGTTGGATGGGGTATACCTGGTGGTTCTGCTCACTGTGTACATCTTTACCCCCACTCAGGGCCATTACATCTGGTTTGATTGTGAACCAGGAGGAAGATGAGGAGTTTCTAGGGACAACCACAAATAAGTTGTTAATGTCAGTCGTAGTCACGTCCAGCTTGCCCTCTTCTGATTCTCAAATGACCATGCCCTCCTAACACGAGGCAGGTATCCAGTGTCCCTGGGTTAGAGTGAGGAGGAGACATACAAATCAGACCATCTGCTCAAAGCCACATGATGAGACTCAATCAAACTCAAGCAATTGGCCTTGAACTTGGCAGAGGAGTTTTAGAGATGAGGGGTACAAAAGCTAGATTGTAGTGAGATCTGAAAGAATGTGGACAAAAATTCTTCCCTGGAAAGAAGAAGGCAGGCTATCCACTCTGGCAAGCACGGGCCCTGAGTTTGGGTGGAGAACAGTGCTGCCTTCATTTGGTATTTGCCTCCACGCTGAGGCTCTGCTTCTCTACTTCTTCACAGCGCAGAGGCTGCTCTGGGGATGGAACAACTCAAAGATCTGGGACTGTGTGGACTGGGCATCTGCAGTGGTGGCAGGAGCCTGTTGGGCCAGTGGGGCTCCAGTTTCAAAACGTGGCTTCCGAATGGCACTTCCACCAGCGGTGAGTGAGAAACCCTGTTTTGTTACACACTTGCCTACTGTTGCTATTCTTGACAATTTTAATTTCTGGGGATTAATGAATGAAAGATACTCTTCTACTATTTGTATTTTCCTATTTGTTAAAATTTTTATTTTTTTTTCCAAAAAGTGTGGACCACCTTTACTGAATGGTCTGCTTACACCCTCTATCCAGTTTGTTTATTCTTTGTGCCCCTTACTTTGTGATTTTGACTTATTTAAATAGTTTTGGATTATAACTCAAAACTGATATACAAATACTCTAAGAATGATAAGTGTGTTCAAAGCAAGGTGGGAGTGTCCTTTAAGAAGGATTAATGCCAATATGTTGAGTTTATCTCTATTCTTTCCAGGATTTGACAAAAACCAAGAAGGGTCTTGGGGTGTACGTGTGCCACAAAAGGGAAAGGGCAATGTTCAATTAAAAAAAAAATTCCTCTAACTTTGTTTTCAAAAGTCATAATCCATGTTTTTCTCTGTTTTTCAAAACTTCTTGAGGCTGATGAAAAATCAGAAGCAGACACTTAGAGGGGGGAAAAAGAAAATCTCTGAACTATTGCTCTGTTTAACTCAGTGTCAAGCTCTAACTTCCAGCTCTTTGAGCAAATGAAAGCTCCACTCTTGTCTCATCAATGAGAAGGTTAGAGGAAAATGAGTTAAGTTAGCTGTTTACTGATTCATATTATGGCTCACCTGTCATTCATCCTTTCCCATTGCAGTCACCAATTACCATTGCTGAAGCAGTTGAGGGCCTGGTTTCCAAATTCCCTGGGTGCTGATGAGCAAAGAGCTAGACTGAATGTGGGGCAGCCTCATTTCCTGCTACGATTTCCCTGTGCTCATTTTCCAAACCTTTGTAGGCAGAACTTCCTCTATATATACATCACTGACTACTCTGTGCCATATGGGACAGAAATGCACACAAGTAAAGGAAGCCCTCAAGGATCATGCTCAAGGGCTAACATAGCAATGTACAAACTTTTTTGGTACCAGATACCTGTATCAGAGAAGACAATTTTTTTCATTTACCTGAGTGAGGAAAGTTTTGTGGTTTTATTTATTTGTTTTTAGTTTCCTCGTATTGTTGTTGTTAGTATGTGTTTACAATGCAGGACAATTATATTCCCCAGGACTAGCATCACTGCCTCAGCTCCACATCAGATCATCAGGCTTTTGATTCCATAAAGCATGTACAAGCTAGTTCCTTTACATATACAGTTCGCAGCAGGGTTTCCACTCCTATGAGAATCTCATGCCACCAATAACCTGAGAAAAGGCAGAGCCCAGGTGGTGATGAGAGCAAGGGCAAAGGCTGTAAATGCAGATGAGGCTCCGATTGCTCACCTGCTACTCACCTACTGCTGTGAAGCCCTGCTCTAACAAGCCCCAGACTTGGCTTGAGTCTGTAGCCCAGGGTCTTGGAAACCCTTTACTGGAGAACAATCACAAGTGAGATTAGCATAATGAAAAAACAAAAAGAGGAAAATATCACTTTCAAGCCAAGTGCACTAGGATGATGATGGATCCTGTAAAGTTATGGAGGAGGAATCTAGGAAACAGGAAAGGCTTTATTCCGTAAACCATCCATAGGGTCTCATCAGAAAAGTCACTTGTCCCCTCAGCTGCCATTCCTCCCTAGAAATGTCGATGATATTAGCCCCCAAAATATAGACTGGTTAGTAGCTTTTCTGGAGTTGCTCTTTATCCTTCTATTCTGCAAGGAAATAGAATATCAATAAGTAACTCACACCTTTCTCTCCTCACTACTGCTCAAGTATAATAAGAAAGGTGCTTTCTCAATAAAGTAACATAATTTTTTTATGCATGCAAAAATATTTTTGAGGGCTGGGGGTATAGCTCAGTGGTTCCAGCGCCTGTCTTGCAAGCACAAGGACCGGGGTTCGATCCCCGGTTACCACATAACAATACTGGGTGTGGAGACTCACCCCAGCAGCAATCAGTACCACATACCACAGTGCCAGGCGTGGTGGCTCACACTCCCAGCACTCAAGAGGCAGAAGCAGGAGGATTGCTGTGATGTGTTTGAGGCTGAGCTCAGGGCCAGCCTGAACCTCAAAGCAAGACTCTGTCTCAAAAAACCTTAAAAAAATATTTTTGAGGTTGAGAAAGATCCCTATTGACAGTAATCCCACAGGACAATACCCATAAACTGGAATTTCCTGTGGGATAATGGACCTGTTCCAGCTTTCAAAGAAAACAGCTCACCATGGCATGTGGAGGTTGGTTCATCAGCCCTGTCTCCGAAGAGCAAATCCCTCTACTTATTTAGGCAATTGGAAGAACTTCTAATGCAGAAAAACAAAAAGACCTCACTGTCAAAGATGTCTAGAAGTTTCTAAGGGTGGATTTCAATGAGAAAGAGACCCTAGAGAAAGAAAAACAGTTTTCCTTACAGGTAAGCAGACTGAGAAAGAGAAATGCTCAGATTGGGCCTGCAAAATAGTTCAATTGGTATTAGGAAAAGAAATGAGACAAGAACATGAGGATAAAATACTTCACAGGTCCAACTTTCAAAAGGAAACTCCATAACTACAATTTGTCTGTCTGTGTTTTGGAGTTTGTTATAACATCATAACCCATGTTCTTAAATTCTCAGCAGCTGGTTATATTTTATACTCTTGATGATTCATTTTAAAAAGGGAGAACAAAGCAAAAATATTAAGAAAACAAGTTTACAAAACTAGGATAGCAAGTTCCAGAAGCCCTACTTACTCAGCAGTAGGTGATAGAATCTGTTAGGATCTTCCAGAATTTGCTCTGAAATTCTTTACATATAACATGAAATAGAAAGGGACTAGGATACAACTTTTAGAATTGTAATACGGCAATCATTGACGAGCACTGGTTTTCTTGGGCATGGGTCTGTATTTTATCAGCTTCATATTTGTAACTTCTATGTATGTTGCAGCCCAGTTCTCTTAATGAAAAGAAGCCTTTAGTCTGCACCCTCTGAATGCATGACAGGAATGTAGACATAGCAAAGGGGACCCCGCAATATGGAGATAAGTTTTGCAAAAGGCAGAGATACAGCACTCCTATGCTTACATTTTCCCAAGACAAACAGAAATGAAAACAAAAGAGAATAGAGTCTAAACACATTAGAGGGGCTGGGGATGTAGCCTGGTCATAGAACATGAGTTTACCAATGCACAAGACCCTAGGTTTGATTGTCAGTGTTAAACAAACAAAATAACAATAACAAAATATACCCAGTTAAATTCCAAGAAGTTTAAACTGGTTAAATAACATAAAATAAAATACAATCTAAATCATTAAACTCAGTGGAGGAGAATATTCCCCAGTTAGCCATCGATTCAGTATGATCAGCTTTCCTAAAATGAAGAGTTGCTTTTGGAGAAGTATCTAGTGAAGTATTTTTTGTTTGTTTGTTTGTTTGTTTTGTTTTGACTTTTTGTAATATGGAAGGTTGAACCCAAGACATTTCCTGCACTAGGAAAATACTTTAGCACTAAGCTACAGCCCACCCAGGCCCTTGGAGAAACATTTTTACATAATCATTTCTTGCTTGTTTTTAGAATCAAAGTCTCCTAAAATTCTTCTGTAATGTCATTTTAAAATATGTACACATATACATATATTTAGCGTATATAGATGTATATATGCATGTCCATAGAGCCTAAAAATATCAATTTTTTTAAAACAAATTTAGTGTTTTCAATAGCATTGTGCATATGTATATATATTTCCAGATACGAGGTACAGACTGTGGATCCAATGTCCTTTGTATTATTTTTATTCTACTTTGCTATTTCCTATTAGACCTTAATCTTGTGATTTGTGTTTTGTCAAGCACAGTACTTTTCTGGAAAGAAACTTACTTTTGCCTGTTTTTGTTTAAAATGTGTTTATATGTTTATATACAGGGACTTTCTATGATTTTTATTACTGGCTTCTTTCTTTGTATTTATTTACAGCTACCATTGATTATGTCCCTGCCATGCTAAGCAATGTGCTAGTTACCTCATCTGTTTTGTCTCTGATTTTTTCAGATTACTGAAAAATAATTTCTAGTTGGGGAAACTAAATTTTCTCCTCTCTTTATGCAGCCATTATGTCTTTCTCTCCCATATCCCTAGAAGTCCCAATCACCCCTGTCCTCGCTGGTTTCCCTTCCATCCCACTGCCTCCATCATGGTGAGCTCTGCTCCTGACCAAAGCATCCCTCACCTTCATCAGAGCCAGGTCTTTTGCACTAGTCTTGCTTCCAGCATCACTTTCCTCCAAGCTTTCTTCCACCACAGCCAGAGGGAACACAGGCTTAGGACATAACTGTAGCAATTGCTAACTTACTTAACAGCCCGCAGCCTGTGTGGTTGCAACATAACCTCCTGCAGAGCAGTGAAAAAAAAAAGCTTTCATGATTTGGCCCTGGGTTACTGTTTTGCTAATGTTTCTCTGCCTTCTCCAATGCCTGTGCTTGTCTTCTGCCTTAAGGAGCTGCCACAACCATTGAACTCTTTTTTTTTCTCCTGAAATTGTACATTCAATCCACTCCTCCACCTCATCAACCAACCATGCTTTCTAAGCCTGAGATTCAGTTCAGTCTCCTTACTTGACCTTGTCACTCTGGAGAAGAGGTGTCTGGGGAAGAAGAAAGAGACTTGCCTGAGTAAATTATATCTTCACACCTTACTGGGATAAAACTGACTCCAAGTATGATATGTACCTTAGGGTACCATAATAATTTCTAGGAAAATATATGGTTATATAGGCTAATTACCTGCCACCCACAATAGAAGAGTAGTCCCACCAGGAGAAAGAATGACTTAACAGCCAGCTTTTAAGATGGCCCCCAGTAATCCTCCCGTCCCTGTAGCCTTCTGCCCCTCCTCTTCACATAATGCCAGGGTTATTCTGTAAGAGCAGTATAGTACAGCAAAGGGAATGGTCTGTGACATTGCAGCTCACATTCTACTCTCTCTTTTTCTCTTTGCATTACTTGTTCTGTCTTATAGTTTTGACATGGAATTTCCCCCCAAGGTTCATGTGTTCAGAGGTCAAGCTTTTGGAAGTTGACTGGATCTTAGGGATGCTCAGTCATCAGTGGACTGTTCCATTGATGAGTTTTTAGCTAAATGTCTTATTCAAGTGGAGCCCCATTAGACGAGATGTGTCCCTGAGTGTACGCCTGCAGAAGAGCTACGTCTTTCTCAGTGCTTCCACAGATCCTCTTTGACTCTGCTTCCTGAGTGACATGGGATAGGTAGCTCTTCTCTGACAGATCTTTCCACCATGCTGCTTGTGCCTTGGAACCAGCTGAGTCAAATTAAATCTCTCCTCTTTTACACCGTGGGTGTCAGGTGTTGTATCCCAGCAATGGAAAAGTGACTGATATACACCACAGGTGTTGGAAATAGTAATGCATACAAAAATTTAAACCAATGCATGGGGCAGAACAATCATCTAACCAATGTTAGTGCTTTGTCAATTTGCTTTAGCCCATAAGTAATTCTTATTCTTATCCTTTCTTCTTAGGGATTGCCTAGAACTTGCCTGAGATACACTGGGATTGTTAAAAAAAAAAAGGCAAAGTAAAATTAGGGAGTGAATAGAGAAAAGGGTAAAGTTTCCTCTCCACATTTTATTTCTATTTCAAAAGCTCAAGTTTTCTGTCTTTGGAAGTATCTGTAAGGCCTTAGTACTTAAGAATAGTTTCTGCCAAAACATATCCTCCTACTCTCCCACCTATGAGGGCCACCAGGGTTGGCTCCCCAAGAAAGAAGCATAAAAATGGAATGACAGAATCAATTTCATGAAAATCAAGACTAGAAAAAAGGGGAGGGTCATCTAAGCTGCACATATAAAAAGAGGAAGCAGTATTATTTTATACAAGTACAGTTTGGCTTTAGTTAAGTTACTCAAGATGTGCAGGCGTCTGTTGATAACCGACCAAGCAAAAAATGTTTCAACATAACTTCAGAAACTTTTTCAATATTTTTACCCCCGACATTTGTTTTTCGCTGATTTTATGCCTTCTGATTTATTGTAATGTGATGGTGAGAAGTTCTAGATTTGACATACTGAAAACTAGATGTGCATTCTAAATGTTCACATTATGTTGCTTGTTATAGATAAAATCACTAAGTACCTTCTGCTTCAATTGGGTTAGTTCCTGTATTGGCAGGAAGGGGAGAGATGGAGGGTGGATGTCTGGGATCAAAAAGAAGACTCGCACTGGCCAAGGTGGAGCGGAGCAACCCATTCTTGAATTTCATGAGGAGGGGACATCTCTTCTAGCTCTGTCACTCACAGTAAATTAGAATTATGGCAAGGATTTTAGGGGCTGAAGGTGTGAGCCATGACTTAGAGGTATTACAGAAGGATCCAAGGGGTGGCAGCAATTTCCATTCAGAGGCCATAGGATTGCCTAAAGTGTGATCCCAGAAATAAGAGAAAATTACAAAAGCAAGATAGTTTAACTGCTATTTTATTCACCATGATTTCCATGTTAATCACCTCAAGTGTCACCACAGAGACAAGGAGAGTTTCAGAATCGCCAGCCTGTGACTCGCTGTTTCATTCACTTCTTTGCTTTCTTTGTGTCTTAAAGCTCACACACTCCGTGGAGACCCAGGAAAGAAAGATTCCAAGGAAAGCAAATATTTGTACACATGCAAGTGTTTGGAAGACACAACACTAATAATACCCTCCTAGGCGACTACTGTAATCTCGGACTGTTCTAAACTGTTAAAGTGATTCCAATGCTTGATTAGTTCAAAATATTCCCACCTGAGTTTCTAACAGGCACTGAGTGATTACATTATGAGAGGCAGAAATCCCTCGTTTGAACATTTTAAAATATACTGGTTTCTTTCTTTTTGATAGATGGTGTAACTAGAAAGGTAAAATTTCATTAAACAAGTGTAACCATTATTTACAGATCTAATTTGATGAACAAGGATTTGTTCCCACACTGGGCTCATTGGTCAGTGAAAACTTTAGCTAGGAAGTTAAATTTCTGTGTACAACACAGTGAGGATTAGTAAGATCTGCTGAGGTTATTGAACCATTTTGATCATTCTTATAGAAGCAGATAGGCAGCTCAATAGCAATTAAAATGATAAGCTCTATTTAAAGGGTGCTGAAAATCCACTGGTTAAAAAAAAAGCAAAGTAGACAGATAAATTTTATAAATTTTATAGCATTATCTCTGCTAGCAGACCCTGAATTATTACAGTCAAATACACACTGTCATGAATTTCCTTCAAAATCCTCCCTCTCAATATGAACATATTTATCCCAACCTCTGGCCACTAAGTAAAGCAGTTCTGGAAGTCCTCTTTTGTGTGTGTCTTTATGAGATGTGATAAAAATGCAGTGAATACCACTCCAGGTTCCATCCAGCAGAAAGCCAGACTCATCCGATTACATCCTCATCCACTGATTTACCAGGTCTGGCACCATGCAATTTCTGGTTCTTCTCTAAAATGAAAAATACCATGAGATGGAGGCATTTGAATTAATTCAGTGACCAAAGTAACCTGGACAGGTCAACTAAAGACACTCACTAAAGAGGACTTCCAAAACTGCCTCTGGGAGTGGCAAGAACGATGGGAAATATGTTCAAAGTGAGGGAGATTCTCTTGAGGGATATTCATGATAACGTATCTTTTTAATATTTTAAAAATTTAAACATGCCATATATTTCTGAATCACACTTTGTTTATTGTCCAGTTTGTGAGTAGCTTCTACAGAGCATATGCCTAGGAGAGCAGATCTCCTGGGTTGAACTCAAGTCTGAGGCAAATATTAATTGCACATCTGAAAATAACTGTTAATCCCACAGAAGGTAGCTGGAATACCTGGGAATATACTAGTCCATTTTCTGTTGCTATAACAGAATATCACAGCCTGCTTACATTGTAAAGAGTAAAAGTTAATTTGAGTTTCCAGGCTGGAGGCAACAACATCTGAGAACATAATCAGAGGCTCTCCACTGAGTCCTACCTGGCAAAAGAGTAAGTGTTCAGGTGAGACAAAGAGAGGAACTGGGCGAACTCATCCATTTTGTCCAAAACTTACTCCAGAGATATGAGCACCATCATTAATATGAGGACAAGTCCTGCAAAGCCTAGTCATCTCTTAACAGTACTAACACAGCAATTAATTTCCAATGAGAGTTTTGGAAGGAGCATTCAAAGAATACTCTACCATAAAAAATGATAAGTTTGAATCATTCATAGTTAAATGGACATACCTTGAGAACATCCACATAAGTGAAATAAATAGGTCACAGATGTGTAAATATCACATCTTTTCTCTGGTATGAGAAAATTAAGATGTAAATGAGTTCTAGAATTGTATGTTATATATTGTGAAACAGAAAATACTCAAAGTGAAATGGGGTGAAGGGGGAAAATAATGAGATTATAACAAAAAAGAAAGAAAACAGTTTAGGTATATAGGGGGTGGGAGTGATAGGGTGGGTAGGGCTATGGGAAAAAGTGAGAATCAAGTTGTGTCATATACTGGTACAAATTCTCATTGTTGAGTGCAACCATGATGAGTATACATAATGTACTAATAGAGATTTCAATCAAAAAAAAAAAAAAAGATCAAGTGAGCTAGAAATGCTTGTAGTGGAAAGGAGAAGTAGGGAAGCCATGATAGATAGCTACAAATAGGTGAAATACCATGGAATCTGGGAACAAGTTTTGCCCAAAGATGTACTTGGCATGGTGTGTCCATACCATATGCTTGCGTCCTATTAGCTGGCACTGCTGCACTGAGAAAGAACAGCAGAAGACAGGGCCTCAAAAATGCAATTCTTAGATAGATGTAAAAGTGAATGAGATCAGTTTACTGTGCCACATAGAGTTCCTCCCCTTAACACCACCAAAAAGGAGTGAAATGGGCTTTAGGACACTAAAATGCCTCCACACTACAAATTACTTTCAGGTTGAGCATGAATCCTTGTATGTGTTATAGATATTATTTCTAGTGTTAAGGCATAATTTGAATAAGGAGCTCATGTCCAAAACTGGCCTGCTATTCTTCCCTTCCTTCTTTCTTTCTGATTTTCTTATTTTTTTCTTTCTTTCTCATTCTATCTTGTCTTTATTTGTCCTCAAGTTGAATCTAAGGCTTTTGCACTAAGCTAAATCTCCAATACATTTATTTTTTTGAGAAAGTATCTCTCTTAGTCAAAAACTTGCCCTGCTTAAGCTGAAACTTGTAGTCCTCCTGTCTCAGTCTTCCAGAGTACTGGGGTTACAGATCTGACTCATCTCACCAATCTAAATAAAAAATTGGAGAAGACTGATGGCTATCAAGTGGAGCACTTGTACAGAGCTGTAAAAACAAGGAAGACAGTCCTGGGCTTGTTTCATTGGCAGAAAAAAAATGGTGTTTTTTATGTCACATAGTAGGCTTCTGTGTGGATTTTATTTGTATAATCTTTTCTTCAGTTAAAACATATTTAAACCACTGGCCTAAATGATTTCCAAATTTGGATTCAGCTCTTAGATTTCTATAGCTTTGTATTCCAATACTGACTCTAATATTATTTCCTATCCTCCCTGATGGACTTTTACTTTATATTTCTCTGTTTATTAGATGAAAGCAAATTCTTTGGCTGTAAAGTGCAATTCAAGAAACTGCAGAATTGAGATTAGGCCCAAAAGCTGGATTCTTTTCTAGGTCATGGGAGGAAGCTTTCTAACAGCCAAAGATAATTACAAAAGCAAAGTAAAACTATTTGCTTATACAAGTTTTTAAAAAAATGTATAAAATATCTTAATTTCTATCATCATATTTGATGAGGAAAACAATTTTGTGAATCAAATAGGACAGATAAAGTTATTTTGAAGAGAAAAATTCAAATCAATCTACTATTAGATGACTTATTCCTTCATATTATTGGAGCAATTTAAAGGAAAAGTAGTCTAAAGATAAAATAGATACTTGCAAAATCCGATGATTTCAGAAGAGATCTTTGACATTTCTCTTCCCAATTCCAAAAAATAATTTTATCATATGACTTCTACAAAACTAAAGCCATCCTCCTCATCATCAAACTTGTCTGAACGTCATAAATTAGGAAACAGTTCGCTTGTAAATGGTGGAAAATTCCACAAATTTCTAGCAGATGTTTTGCAGATGGGATCATGTTTGTGAAGGACAGGCTGATATGAAACACCTTCTCAGAAAGCCAAGGAAGAGCAAGGCTTCTTAAGAAGACAGCAGAGGAGACAATAGACCCTGCAGCATTCCTTATTCTCAAGGCCAAAGGATGGTCTTTGGACGAGGTAGAGCTTTTTAGTCATAGTCACAGTAGGTATAATAATAAAAATAGTTGAAAAATTATCCTATATCCACTTGGTTAACACCCAAACGTGGGTCTTTCTGTGGGACAGGAAAGTGTTCTTCTATATCTGTCTGTATTATTTCAGTTTCATTTCATGTGATCTTTCATCCCCCATGAGATCTCTCCTGTCTACCTGTGTTAAGTACGTTTCCCTTGTTGCTAAGACAAAATACCCAAACACTCAAAGTTAAAAGGAGAGGAATTTATTTGGCTTACAGTTCGTAGAGGTTTAGTTCCTAATTGGCTGGCTCCAAGGCTGGGATGGCAAACAAGCACCACAGAGGAGAAACAATATGGCGGGCACAAGGCAGCAAAGAGAACAAGAGAAAAACCCACCCCTTTTATCTTCTTCAGACTACTTAGGGTGGGAAGCCTTCATTCCCTTAACCTGAGTGCCCTCGGGCCTAACCCCTGCCGTGAATCAATCATACACTCAGATTTAACCACTTCTGAAAAAGCACGCGCCTTCAAGGGAACGACAAGACCCATACCCTAACACTACGCTTTCAAATAATTAATTTTCTCTGATTCATCTTTCTGTTGGAATTCGGTTTTTTTACTTGGCCTTCCGTAGCATTCGTTGTACTTTTCAATTCCGTGGACTCTCCAAGTGCATTTCATATCCCCCTGGTGAGGCCTCGAGCATCAGAGAACTGTTCCTCCTAAAATCAAGTTGGCTCTTCTGCAAGTGACACGTTTCGATAATTAATGATTCTAAAAAATTAATGCTTCTAAATTCTCTCTGTTTCATGTAAAGGATGGATATCTATCTACCACTAACTCTTACTGATTAAAAATGTGTGTGTGTGTGTGTGTGTGTGTGTGTGTGTGTGTGTGTGTATGAATGAGTATACACTTTTCCTACCTCTGTCAAACAGTTAAGTTTGAGAGCAGCAATATCCCACTAGTGATTAGCACACCTGATATCCATGTCTTGGTTTATAAATACAATTCTCCATTAAAAGAACTCTTTCCCCACTCAATTCAGAGCTAAAGTAAGGAAGGGAACAGGTAAGCTGGGACCTCTAAATGAACTAAAGATGAGAGAGACCAATCATTCTAAGAGAACTCTCATGTCAAGGGATGAGAAAATTAACATAAATGATAGTAATAGTAGATTATAACCCACTGAATAAAATGGGAGCCTGTGAGTCCATAGAAATATTTTAAAATGATAAGTGATGTTTGATTAAGAGTATATAATTTAATAATATCCTCCTGAAAAGTACTTTTATGGTGCCTTGATTATTCTCAGCAAATACTCTACCACTGGTCGGTGTGATTTTACAATGGAAAAGATTACCAGATGTTGATCTAATAAAGTGACAAAAGTCAAGTTCTCAGTAATGGTAAAAAATCCAAACCGGTCACCTGATAGGAGGTAAAGAGTTGTCTGTGATACTTCTGCCTCCTATGATAGCCATATACAGATATCATAGGAAGTGGTGAGAAGTAATTAAATCCAAGGCATAAAACAAGGTGACAAATAATCATGCTAATCAGTCATGGAAATAAATGTAAATAAGCTAAACTTTCTTATTAAAAGATTTAGACTCACATTAGAGGAAAGAGAGAGAAAAAAGGAGAAAATCAGCAATCGGTGCTCCATACAAAATTCAGGAGTGATCCATACATAAAGAAAATCTGGAAGTTGAAAACTAAGACTGAACAATGCTATACAACCTGGAAAATACAAACAAAACCAAAGCAGAAACCAGTTACCAAACAGCATTTCTTTGTAAAGTAGATTTCAATTGCAGAAAAACTTCAACAAAGGCAAAGATAATGGAAGTATCACTTCCTACAAACATTGTACAGAGGCACAAAATAGGACCTGGAGGAATGGATCAAAATGGCAGGCAAAAATACCAGCACTAAATATTACTATAGAGCAGAATTATTGTCAGTAAAATTTGGACTCAAGAGATAGCTTTACCACACTGCAAAACTGTGATGAAGTTCTTTGTGTGCTCAGAGAAAGACATGGGCCAGAGAGACAGATGAATTCACATGGCTGAAAAGGACTTAAAAAACAGAGGTAGTCTATCAGCCATGACCCGTGTAACCAAACAAATCAAGCAAGTGGTAAAGGTGTGCTTCTGTTGGTTTTCTTGATGCCTATTTACTGCATTGCTGTTGACTAGTCTTGTCTATCCAGCACTGGGCCTCTGCATGACCCACATATTATTTCCTCCACGTAGTAAGTGTGGACAACTAAAAGTTTGATTCTTTGTATGATCAGATGGTCAGCTGGAGGTGAAAGGAGAAAATAGGACCAAGGAAGGTGAATTCAGGGATGTGGAATAACAGCAGAGCTCTAGTAAATTCTTCTCCCTTATCAGACCCTTGTTTGGCTGTCCCTAATATCTGTTATTGTCCACATTTGTGCTAAACCAGAATAAAGGGCTAGTTTTTCACAGGTTGATTTGGGATCTTTTGCTGATAACCTCCCCAATATTAGAGGATCTGACTCGTGGATTGTGTGAAATAGTGATTATGAAGCCACATTCTACTAATGTGGCAGAATATAAGGAAACATAACTTCAAAAGACTGCATTTGCTCCCATTGATTGAGATCAAGAGTCCTTGGCCATGTGGCTTGTGGCAAGGACACTGAGTTGGGCCCATGTAGGAAGAGAGACAACAAAAATGAGGGACAATTTTTTTTTTCACACTGTGAGATAACAATTGCAGTTATTTCCATTAATGTGTTTTCCAAGATATTTGATGCAATTCAGCTTCTACTACTGGTTAAAAAGAAAGAACAAAGTAAACCATCCCCTCCTCCCCCAAAAAATACCTTCATAAAGAGAATATTTCCTAAACAGAATAAATACTCATCTCAAATGAACCCAGGAACAGACATTATATGAGACAGTAAAAAAGAAATATTCTCACTAAAAGTATGATATAAAAAGCATGCACTTTGCTAACACTTTTGCTTTCAAAAATCTTTAAGAGCTCATGCAAATTTAATTAGCTAAAAAGTAAGAATTAGGTTAATGAATGGAATAAATAAAAATGAAATATATTGTTATATATTTATTTTCTAATATATGCATATATTATTCTAAAATTCTATTAAAGTGAATGAGAATTTATTAGAGCTTCCCTTTACAAATAAACATGTGAAAGTTAAAAGCTTATTCATACACCAACACAATAATGTACTTATAAGTGTGAATGTGTGTTTGTGTGTCTGTATATAACTGTGTACCCAGACCCTCTTGGCAACTATAAAAATAAAAAATATATATAATAACTAGGAATTTATCATGCAGTTTGCCTACAGCACATTTACGGATATTTAAAGAAGAAAATAAAATATACATTTGAAACACTAGAAATACATACTATACCTCTTACAGGGAACATTTAGTATTGTAAAGATGTCAATTCTTCCCAAGTTACTTCATAAATCTAAATAAAAATTGAAATTCCCTAAGAGTTGTTTGGGAGTAGAGTGGGTCTTGAAAAAAGAATTAGAAAAATGAATATGCAAAGGTAGCCAAGAAACCTTTAGAAAGAAACAAAACTTAGTAGATTATATATCACATCTTGCATGAAGTATAATAAAAACATCTGTAGTTCTGAAATTGTAATCCTATAGTACTGGTTCTATCTGGAGCTCAGTATCAGCTCCTTTCCTCTCTCCTCTCCTCTCCTCTCCTATTTCATTTTCTTTTTCCTCTTCATCTTTCCCTTTCTTCTTTCCTCTTTTCCCTTCTTCTTCTTGTCCTCCTCTTCTATCTCTCTCTCTTTCTCCTGCCTCCTCCTTCTTCCTTTTTTCTTCCTCTCCTCCTCCCTCTCACAGTCATTTTGGAAGACAGTATGACAGTTTTTCCCAAACTAAACATACCTTTTTCCAAAGAGTCCTGCAGTTGTGATCGATGATGTTTTTCTAATGAGTTGAATGTGTATACCTGCACAATAGCTTACATATCAGGTGTTTATAACCAGTTAAGACTTTATTTATAATTTCTAAATTTGGGAGCAACCAAAATGTCCTTTAATATGCTCACTGCTCTATTGTGTAATATACTAATGATACATTCTGACAGTGGAATGTTATTCAGAGCAAAAGAGAAATTAGCCATCAGGCCAGGAGAAATGAGGAAAAACTTTAAATGCATATTGTGTAGCAAAAGAAAATAATGTGAGCAGGCTATCTACTGTGTGATTCCAACTATGTGGCATTTTGACAAATGCAAAACTCTGAAGACAGTGTAAAGATAAGTGGTTGCCAGAGCTAACTGAGGCAGGAATGAATACAAGAAAGTGGATGAAAGAGGATTTCTTTGGAAAGTAAAACTTCTCTATTACACTACAATGACAGATACATGCCTTTACACATTTGTCCAGACCCTTATAATGTACAACACCAAGAGTGAACTGTAATGTAAACTATGGACTTTGAGTGATAATGATATGGCAGTATATATTCATTCTGTTGTACCACGTATGCCGCTCTGAGGCAGAATGTCAACCATGGGAGAGAATGAGCCTGTGTGTAGACAGGGCTCAGTGAGAAATTTCTTTACCTTCCCTACTATTTTGATGTTAACCCAAATGGACCTAAAAATAAAATCTATTAAAATGATATATTTTAAATGAGCTGAAAGTGTAGGATTTTCCAGGCATGAAGGAGGCTCTGGGTTCAACTCTAGCACCACAAATAAGAAGAAAATAAAAGCTCTATAATTTATATATAATTGTTATTTATTCTGAAGTAGTTCTGAAAGGAAATGACACAAATTCTTTTAAGGAGAAATGAGTGGCACAGGTGTGTCAGCTTGAGTGGAGTCTCAACTTGGTTGGCTTTGAGATCTTCCCCGGGGGATTGGTAGGTAAACTTGTGGGAGTGTCTGAGTGAAGCAGGGGGAGGCTAGATTTGGAGGATTTCTCTAGACTCTCAATTTCTTCTCTCTGCATCGGTGCGCCTCTCCTGCTTCCCAGCCACCATTAACTAAACACCATTGTTCCACTGTGCCCTTAAGTCATGGTGCTCACACCTTGAAATCAACAGAACATGGACTGAATCATCAGAAAATATAAGCTAAATTAAACCTCTTTTTCCTTAAGCTGAGATTGCTGGATATTTGGTCTCAGAATTGAGAAAACTGAATAATCAAAATGCTTGTTCTATCTACATTTCTTTTTCAACTCTTTGTTTTTAATTAGGTATTTGGAGTTCTTCAATCTGTATTCACAAATACTTACAATTAAATTTGTGATTTTTTTTTAATTTGAAATAAGCTAAGCTTTGAATGAAATTTCTTTAGGACCAGCACATATTGTCTATGTTTGCTGTTTGGCCACTATGACAATAACAATTTTACCATTTTAGTTTCAATGAATGACATAAACACACCATACACAATGTATCCACATGTGTATTTAAGTGGAATATTTTAATTGAATAATTATTAAACAATCACTTTCAGACTATTTGGTTATTTAAAAGTTTTTATGTTTTAGCAACTTGGATAAATTATCTCCCAGTTTATGGAACACAAAGAGAAAGAACAGAGTTTTAAAAAATAATGCCCTGTGTATTCATTATCTATAGATGTATAGCACCTTGCCACAAACTTCAGAATGTCAAACAATACAGTTCTTATCCTATAGGTTCACTGGGTCAAGATTTTCTGCGAAAGTCTCAGAAGGTTTCCAATTAAGTTGTCAGTGGGCTTTGTTCTTACTAGGAGACCCAACTGGAGAAGAATTCTCTTCCAGCCTCTTGAAAGTTGGTAGGTCAGTCCCCTTGATGGGGGACTGAAGACCAGCTCCTTGCTATTTTCCACAGGGGGGCTCTCGCCAGCTAAAGAGACCTCCTCGAGTCCCTTGCCGAGGGACGTCCTGGTGTGGTGGCAGGATTCATAGAGCCAGGAAGAGTCTACCTCACCTGGTGCAATCTGACCACCCCCCACAGCATAATGTGACAGTGACCACCTGTCACCTTTGTCATAGTCTATGAGTTAAGAGACAAATAATGTTTCTCACCACATCAGATGGGGCAAAATTACTCTCAGAGCTACAGTGTAGGCCGGGCACCACATCATAGTCCTTTTATCACACTTCTTGAGCTTCAGGACTTCTGACTGCAGACCTACTGTGTTAATAAATCTCAAAGACCTTAGCAAGTCTTGCTGAATTAACTAGTTCACATGTATTTTAATATACCATTTTCCCACACAAGAAAATTACTTTTTAAGAGTTCACCATAAAAAGCATTAAAGAACCAAAAAAAATATGTGAGACCATATTTATATAATTTAGAATCTGGGAAACCCATTAAAAACCAACACCAGAATTAGAATATGGAGTGAAAAGGCTAAGAGAAGGATTAAAATGAAAATTTTAGAAGTCAATGAATGTCACAAATACCACTGCAACCTATGTGGCAAGTATTACTACATTAAAATATAAAGGACACTATAAATCAAAGTGAAGTAAACAAATACCTAAAAGAAAACATAATATATGCACAAGTAAGAAACACTAGTGCCAAATAAACCAGATTCAGACTCAAATTCACTCAAGTAAGTGGAGGGCAATGAAATAAAGGAGCTGAGCTTTCCCCCTGTATACGGTACAGACAGGTGACACTTGGCTAGGAGGAGGGGAGTCACTTATATGTAGCTACTCTCAAAGGAGAGCTCACTGATACTGTCTTTCTGGGTGTAATTTCACCAACTTTGCCAAACAGTTCTCAGCTTCATGGCAAGTCAGCTCACTGAGGAAAATTTACTAATGTATATCAAGAAATCTTGCATTGTGCAAATAGTTTCACACATAAATTCCATTCCTGGGAATTTAAGGCCAACATTACCACTAGCCGTGAAGTCTATTCATATCAGTTTGTTTTAGGGCAGTTAAAAGGAACCTGCTTAACAAATAGCTGGGTAAGTAAGCTCGAGTAGATTGACAGAAATTCAGTGTGTCTTCTGCGATGGGGTAGGAATATGTGTAGTGACTCAGAGCTATGTTTACAATGCACTATTTGCACAAAATACTACAGTCATCCCTTAGTACTAGTGGGAACTTCATTCCAAGACCCCGTGAACATCAAAATTCCTAGGTTCTCGAGCCTCTTACTTAAAATGGTGTAGTTCTAACTAATAACTTCTGTGTATCCTCCAGAGGACTTCACTCATTTTAATCACTTCTAATGCCTAATCCAATGTAAATGCTGTGTAAATGGTTCCTGAGTGTGTTATTTAGGGGATAGTGATAAGGGTGAAAACTCTGGGCATGCTCAGTAAGACACAGTTATTTTTCCAAATATTTTCAATCTGCACCTGGTCGCATCTGAGGATATGGAACCTAGAAATACAGAAGACAGACTGTATTTACAATATTTCCACTTTGTTTATAGACAAAGACATTTTAACATTAAAAGTTGTTATTTTTTGATGGTATAATTAATGCTGGCTTCTTCATCCAACATATTGCTTTCTCTGTATTTTCTAAATTTCCTCTAAACATGTATTATTTACAATAAAATATTATACATTTAAAATAAGATATGTACATGATAACATAAATAGAGTTGTTATCTCCTAAATAGACATGTAAATCAATATTAGTTTGCCAAATCTGGATTTAGTTACATGGCTGGTCAACGTGAGGTTGGTAAATTTTCGAAGTAGTTAACTCTAAGATTTAATTATTTATCACAGGCTAATTATAAAAACTACCTAAATTAAAATTAGACAGCACTTACATGTTTAACTGATCAAATCTATTTGGAACTTGTGTCTGCTGTGATGAGATTCAAATGTAAGTTTTCTATGTTACCAATTTACTGATTAACCAATTAGAAGTTCTTAAAATCCACTATCTATAGCAAATAAGAGGAGTGATTAGAAGTGCTGATTAATGTACGACAGCTTCAGAAATAATTATTCTTTATTCCCATATATTATTTCCAGCAACATTGTGGAAAATTCTCCCGTGCAAGTCTACTGCTGTTCAACAGCCTTCGGTGCCAGGTCGATGGCCCACTATGTTGCATTGTCACATGGTAACACGGCAACTCTGAGAATATTTTGAACTCACTCCTTAAGTCGTTGGAGAGTTTTCTGTGCTACAGACACCTTTTATAGGGTTTTCTCTTGTAAGTCTCTTGATTTTGTTAATTTGGAAACCACAAAGAAGGAGGAATTTTTAGTAACAATGCAGAATAAATGGTATTACTTATGTTCTCTATTTTGATACGGTAGGAACAAGGCATGGGTCAGGCCAGCCTCGTCCTTGGATCCTTCACATATCTTGAGCTGCTGCTCAGATGTGTTGGGTTTGGCACAACCTCCAAGACCCTGGGCCAGGCACTGTTTCCTCTTTGATTTTTAAGCCCCTGTGTATTTCAAGAGGAACTTAATCCGTATGTTTCTGATTCATTTACACTTAACTCATCAAAATGTTGTCTGGAAGGAGCTATTTGATATCCAACAAATCTTTGGAGCCCTTTTGCAGAGGACTTTGAAAATCTTTATTTTGATCCCCATAGAAAAGAAAGTTACTCTTTCAACATGTGTGTGTGTGTGTGTGTGTGTGTGTGTGTCTGTGTGTGTGTGCGTGCATGCATGTGTGTATATATGTGTGTGTTTTGACAGGCAAATTCAGTCACCCCAAGGCATGAGTTCAGTCTAAAACTAACAAATAAGATGTCAGCCCAGTTTTTTAACCTGATCTAATGTTCTGTGTACTAATCAGAACTTCTTGGGGGGAGAAGGAGCAGAGGACTGTCACTGATCTAAACTAGTCCCGAGCCCATGAAAATGTTCACCATCTGTTAGCAATATAGACATAGATGTTGCTGACACTCACTGCCCTAACTCTTTGGTTCCAATCCATGCTGAACTATTGAGGATTATTTTGTTGTTACCATGGTTTTGTTTAACCTCTGATTTTTGGGTTAAAATTTTAATGCTCCAATCTTAAGGAAGAATGAAAAAATGTTGCTGCTATAGTCTGATGATTGTCTTGCCAATACCCTGGATTAAAGCTCCTTAACTAGCTTAATTTATACCCTCAGAATCGACCAGATTGTTAGTTTTAAATTTTCTTTCACTAAACTCTTTCACTGTTCATGGAAGTAGTTCATTTTCCCTTTCTCCAAAAATATACAGTATGACAAGTTGAGAGGGTATTTTCTGCCATTCAAATCAGTGAAAGGGAAGCTGATGTCAGAAAGGAGAAAGCACTTATGTTACTATCTCCTAAGCGACAAGCACTTTATATATTTATTCATTCAATCCTCAGTGAGATTTTATTAAGCACTCATTAAATCTCAGCATGGCAGGGACTGGTTTGTACAAAAAAAGAGATGGATGAGATCAAAAGCTTCAGCGTGCCCTGGCCATGTAGACTAGTAGAGTTGCAAATATTTATGGTATAAAAGGGAAAAGAAAAGGGTAGTGTTATCTCTCCTGCTGATAGTGCCACTAGCATTCACGATTATGTATCAAGTGTTCTCTGAGCACCGCCACACATATCTTGATAACAAAAACTCTATCCCCCCATATTAAAGATTAGAAGGCAGGTTAAACTGCCCTTCGTGGACTGAACATACACTCACCCTACAACAGATGGGACCACCACTGTCATGTCCTCTGTTAAATTGACCAAAGGAAACCAGCCACCTTACCAGTCTATTTTTACTCAGGAGACATTTATTTTCACAATCCTCACCACTACCTGTGAATCGGGGATGCTAATCTCCAAGTTTTAGATGAAGGCCCTGAGACCCAGAGGTTGGGAAGTTTACTGAGGGCCGTATAAACAGTGAGTGACAGATCCAAGATCCTAACTGGAGTCTGTTTGCTGCCGACTTGGGACGTTACATGCTGCATCCTGGCATCTGCACCTACATTAACTTTGCGCTCAAATGGCATGAATTCAAAGCAGCATGGTTTGGGAAACCCACCCTCTCTCTTGCCAGCCTGAGGTTTCACAACTCACAAAAGAGGAACTATCACAAACATTTTCATCTTTTGCTCTCATCAGCACACTTGCCAAAACCTCCAGACAGACATACCCCGCCCCTTTCACAATTCATCCTTTCTAGAGCTATTTGTCATCGTCCAGGATACCTGGTCACACGTGCTTGGGTTAGGAGGAGTCTTCTTCACTTCATCTCACTTCACATTCCTATCACCTGAGCACAGCCCTCTCCTGTGCTCCTTGAAAAATGCACAAGTGTGAGTCTTGAGAACTCATAGTGGTTATTAAAGAGCACAGGCAGAAGTCTGCCTCTTCAGTACGGACTACATAAAAGGAATCTGTAGGGAAAAAATTCAAAGCCTAGATACCTGAGCAAGGGCGATGACAAGCTCTGGGGAAGAGCCAGACACCTCATCCCTTCCCGTCTTGAGTAACACTGGAGAGCCTTGACATATTCCTGGCACAGCACAGGCAACCCCCCACCACCACCTTGACATGCTTATGTGCAAATAAATGCAAGCATTGCCCAAGTACAATAATCACAGAGAGTTCTGTGTAATGAGGAAAATTGCCTGTAAATATCTGACAGCTGATTTAGGCTCTATTTGAAGTGGTATGAAAATCAACATGTTCCATGAACTTAGCCTTGCGTCAGAGTCTCCTGGCGGAAAAGCCATTCGCCAGTTAGAAGCAGGGCACTGTTGGAAGCTATTAACCTCTTCAGGGCCCAGGGTGAGTGGAAGAATTAGCTACATGCATGGTCTCATAGTGCCTGTCACCAGTGTGCCCTGACAGCACAAGGTTTGATTGTCTCCTCTTGTACTCTGGGCCAAAAGCAGTTAGTGTGTGTGCGTGCGTGAGAGAGAGAGACAGAGAGAGAGAGAGAGAGAGAGAGAGGCAGAAAGAGAGAGAGACAGAGAGAGAGACAGAAACAGAGCAGAGAGACAGAGAGAGACAGAGACAGAAAGAGAGAGAAGAGAATTCTCAATAAAACACAATCTACTGCAGGAAGGGGTCAAGTTCAGCCTTTTTATTTCCTCTACAGATCTTCTAGGTCAAGTCCAGGAGCAAAGGGATCTGTTTTAGAACATAATAATCAAGCAACAATAAGCAATCATTTCTGCCACATCTTAACTTTTTTGGCCCACTTGAAATTTTGATGCTAAATCCTTTCCATCAACATTTCAGAAGGCAACAGGAAGTTTCTTGTCTTTGTGCCCAATCCTCTTTCTCCACCATGCTGCACACTCTCATCACTTCCTCTTTTCTGTCATCTTTCAGAAAAATCCCTTCTGTGGAATCAGACCCTTCATCGCTGTGCTATCCATTATTGACCCTCCACTTGCCTGGGAACCTTACATCCTTCATTCTTTGCCTCCTTGCATTTAAAAATAACAAAACCATACATCTCATTTACTCTAGATGTTCTTTCTTCTTGTAGTTTATCATGCTCTTATTTTAAAATTTATGGTACTAAAAATCAAACCCAGAGCTTTTGTCCTAAGCTACATCCCTGGCTCTTCTTTCATTTTATCATTATATTTTATATTTTGAAACAAGGTTTTGCTAAATTGCTCTGGCCTGGCTCAAATTTGCAAACCTCCTGCCTTGGTCTCCCAGAGTGCTGGATTACAAATATGAATCACATGCTTTGCTAGCCTTCAGTGCTTCTCAAGATGTTTATGTCTTCCTTGAATGCCTTCGTTGCTCCCACACCACTCACCCCCCTCCACCCAGTCAAATCTGAATTGCCAAAATCACTGTGAAACCCTTGCAGAACACAATATATCAAGATTTTCATTTATGTCATTGATCAATATCCATACCTGTGGCATACCATCTTCTGGTTGACACCTTTGGGAAAGGTCTGACTCTGACCTTGGCCATACTCCTATCTAGTTCCCCTCCTGCTTTCTAGCTATGCTTTTCTGGTCCTGTTTATAGATCTGAATCCACTACTCAAAGGCTCCCAACCATGACTGTGCCTCAAAATTACCCAGGACTTGGGCTGGGGAGTTAGCTCAGTGGTTCTGGCACCTATCTTGCAAATGCAAGGGCCCGGGTTCGATTCCCTGGTAACCACATACCATACTGGGCATGGAGACTCATGCCCAGCTGCAACCAGTACCACATACCACAGTGCTGGGCATGGTGGCTCATGCCTGTAATCCCAGCACTCGGGAGGCAGAGGCAGGAGGATTGCTGTGATATGAGTTTGAGGCTGAGCTCAGGGCCAGCCTGAACTACAAAAGCAAGACCCTGTCTCAAAAAACCTTAAAAAAAAAAAATTACCCAGGACCAGTAAATCTTGTAGCTTATGAGTCTCTTCCTCACTCTTAGTGGGTAGATTTAGAACCAAGCATTCTATATAAAAGCAGATGTGTGTTTGGAAGGTATCAATACACCTATACCATTTGAGAGAGAGGTCTATGATCATGTCTTTAAAAAAGCAGTCCACTAGTGTTTGATGCTGTTGACCTCAGGGCCATATTCTTCCTTGAAAATCAATTCTCTTGGATTTCTTTGGGGATCTTTTGCCGTCCTGAGAGCAAACTCTTCAGGCCACATGTCTTCAACCTCTACTGAGCCATAGTTGTCACCACAGTCTTTATTTCCAACTCAGGTCTGCCCTCTTGCTTTGCCTCTCCCATTTTTTCTGCCTTTGATTTATAGTTTCAACTTCCTATTTGCATGTCTGTAAATGGATACTACCAAGACAACAAAACTTCACATAACACACAGAGATCTCACTGGCTCTCAAACAAGATAACCTAAGCTAAAATCACATATTGCACACAGGCAAAAACTCGCACTGCCTTCCATTATCCCTGACTTACAAATCTTGGTCATAGTCAGCCATCATCACTCTTTAGGATTCTGGCCCAATAAGGAGCCTTTCCCTGCTAGGACCTCTGGATCTTATTTCTGTACAACACTTCAGTCAACCTCCTTTGCTATCACACTCATTCCTTATTATCACACAGTTATATGCTCATAACAACCCCTCTGTGATTCTTCCTTCCTTTGTTCCCACTTCCATAATGTATCCTTTCCATTTTTTCTCAAAATTACCTTTATAAATGGAAATATGACCCCATTACACCCTTGTTAAAACCATCTTACAGCTCTTCATCTGACCTCAAGACACACACACACCTGCAACTCCTGTGGGACTTGTATCTTTCTTTGCTTTCACTTGTACTGTGTTTAAGCTCCAAGGACAATTTCTATTATTTTTCCCCAGGCTATCACATATTTTTCAACAATAAGTAGCATTTGATGAACTTTTACTGGGTGTGAATCACTGAGCCACGTAGATTATATTTAACCAACTGTAACAATATTTAAATTAAATAGTAATGTCCTGATTTGGCTGGAAAAAAAAAAAAGATCAGATAAGTTAATTAATTTGCCTAAGGTCATATAATTAGCAAACTGTGGAACCTATAATTCACAACCCAGGGGAAAATTCCAGAAGCCATAGAGACAATCAGTTCCCAAACTTCAAAACACCAAGGACCAGTTTCCTAGAAGACAGGCAATTCTCAAGGTACTGGAAATAATTGTTTTAAAACATTGTATTACATTAAAGTATGTACTATTTTAACAGTTTCCAGCTGATTCAAGTTCATTATGTTTACTGTGCGCTTTATTTCTATTATTATTATACTCATGTCTCATAGGGAGCTCTTAAGCTAGTTCTGTGGCATACGTAATTCACAGTAGGGTTCCAGCTCCCATGAGAATCTAATGTCCAGCAGATCTGACAGGAGGTGGAGCTTGGGCAGTGATGCACATGATGGGCGTGGCTGGAAATATGGATGAAGCCTTTTGACTCACCACTCACCTCTTGATGCACAGCCTGACTCCAGGGCTGGGAACTCCTGATCTAGTCTCCCTCACACTGAACATACATCTCTTTTCTACCACTTTTTGAAGTAGTTTTGGAAGAGTTCTTTTGTGTCTTTTCATGGCTATCTTGATGTCCTGCATCAAGGCCAAATGTTTACAGCAATTTCCATCAAATAAAAAGAAAATATTTTAGTATGTCTTCACCTATTTTCTTCACTGGATTTGGCACCGTGTGATTGCTGGCTCTTCCCCCAGTCTAAGTGACCGTGAAATGTCAGTGTTTTGAATCCATTCAGAACATCAAGGTGCCCACGACTGCACAACTAACGATACTCAGAAAAGAAGACTTTCAGAACTGCTTCAGAAATTGAGAAGGACGAAGGGACAAGTGTGTTCAGTATGGGGGAAGAAGATTGTGAGGGAATTAGTGGCAATGTATCTCTTACTATAAGAGCTGTTTCAGAAGAAATAAATATTTGCTGTATTTTCTGATCACACTGTGTATACGGATACAGATCAAAGGAGCAGATGACAGTGGTAGAAAAAGGAAAGCATTCCAAAGCCATCGAGGGGAAGCCAAGAATTGAAGCAGGAGGACAAGATATCACATTTGCTTTGGGAAAGTTCTGTTCATCTGCAAGTGAAGCTCAATGCGACTCATTGATGGGGACATTGTAGAAGACAGTGTCTCCTTCCCAAATTCTTCTGTGATAACATCCTGTCAGCGTGTTAGTCTCTGCATGTGTGGTTTGGGGAGGTGATTAGGTTGAGAAGCCTTGTAATGGGATTAGGACCCTTAGAAAAGAGACCTAGACAGCTCTTTGCCCTCTTTACCACAGAGTACTCAGCCAGAAAATGGCATCTGTGAAAGAAGAAGTAGGCTCTTGTCAAAGACACCAAATCATCTGTTGTCTTGATCTAGAACCTTCCAACTGACATATCTGAGAGAAAGCAATTTCCTTTATGTATAAGTCATTTAATCTATGTCATTTCATTAAGATTTCCAGACTGAACTCCTGACAAGCTTGGAGAATAAAAATGGGTCCAGGAAAGCACGTAGAGTGTCTTAGACTGGGGCACAGCAATTATAAAATAAAACTGTAAAACAAATGAATCAGTATCATTCAATATATTAAATATGTAGCATAAGATTGAATCTTCTGAATGTGTGTGGATAATACTGAGGATTGAACCCAGAATCTTTCAGTTTTTAAATGATCTTCAGTTATGTTTAATATTTTTAGTTTTAGACAGAATCTTGCTAAGTTGCTAGGTCTCACAGGCTGAGTGTAAACTTATCACCTTCCTGCCTCAGCTTCCCAAAGTGTTTGAATTACAGCCATGAGCCACTCCACTCAGCTAGAATTGTGTTTAAAAAAAAAAAAAGATTCAGGGCCGGGGAGTTAGCTCAGTGTTTCCGGCGCCTGTCTTGCAAGCGCAAGGGCCTGGGTTTGATTCCCCATAACCACATAACAATACTGGGTGTGGAGACCCACACCCAGCAGTAACCAGTACCACATACCATAGTGCCGGCCGGCGTGGTGGCTCACGTCTGTAATCCCAGCACTCAGGAGGCAGAGGCAGGAGGATTGTGATGTGAGTTTGAGGCTGAGCTCAGGGCCAGCCTGAACCACAAAGCAAGACCCTGTCTCAAAAAAAAAAAAAAAAAATGATTCAGAATAAAAAAGAATGTGTTTCTGGAACACATCACAGTGTGATGCATGACTTTAAGATTGAAAGGAAATGTTGGAAATATCTTGGAGAAATTAAAATGAAAGACAGAAATTAAAAAGATAGAAATTAAAACAAATAATTGAGATCCAGCTGAAGAACCGGAACAACGGTAGTTCCAAAGAGAGAATATTGTAAGAAAAAAAGAGGAAAATTGCCAAATATGTAAGTTAAAAATAATAGAAATCAAACATGTAGTTTCAGACTTGAAAAACCAGAAAGTACCAAGCAAAATGAATGAAAATAAAACTACTCTAAGACGTTGGAAAAATTTAAACACTGGGAATTCAGAGAATAAAATAAAATAAAAGTTCCTAGAAATAAAATAAAGCAAAGTGAAAGGGAAAAGAAAAGGAAAAACAGGTTACATACAAAAGATCAGGAATCAAAATATAGCCAGATTTGCTTGCAACTCTGAAGAAAGAGATGGTGTTTTGTAGGACATTTAAAACCAGATATAGGAATTATTTTGAGAAGCTACTTTTAAAAAATAAATAAAATAAGACCATTACATTGGAATTTCTATTAGAGAATCGTAGTTCAGTACATTGGAATTGGGAACATGGGCTCCACAGATGTCTTTAGCAAAAGCTGCCTCAGCAATGTTGGGGTTCATGGCAGATTAGAATGTGTTGAGCAATGAGTGGGAGATAAGAAAATATAGCCTATAATTGCACTCAAAGGAGAGTGAATATTAAGAAATTCACTTGGGAAAATTAAAAGCATATTTAATATCAATAAAAATAACCTGATTAAAAAAGCAGTTGGATAGAGTAGAGATTTCTGCTACCATCCAGATAGGGTACTTGACCCTAAATGGGGCAACAGGTCCCCATTTAATATAAGGAGCTTAAAAAAATCAGCCCACCAAAATTTAGAGACCCAATTCAAAAATGGGCATCTGAAATGAATAGATGAAGTAAGAAGCAGAGGAAGAAATAAGAGCAGCTAAGAAGCATATGAAGAAATGCTCAACATCATTAGTCATTTGAGAGATGCCGATTAAAACAACACTGAGATTTCATCTCACTCCACAAAGAATGGTTGCCATTTCAAAATTAGCCAGCAACAAATGTTAGCAAGGCTGTGGAGAAGAAGGAACCCTTCTCCACTGTTGGTGGGACTGTAGACTCATACAACCGCTGTGGAGATCAGTTTGGAGATTCCTCAAAAAGCTAGGATTGGAGGTTCCATTTGACCTGGCCATTGCCCTGCTAGGTATATACACAAAAGAATTAAAAGACTCATATCACAGTGACATATGTGCACCCATGTTTATACCAGCTCAGTTTGTGATCGCTAAATCTTGGAAAAAACCCATATGTCCATCAACTGGAGACTGGATAAAAAAGCTGTGGTTCTTCTACAGAATGGAGTATTACTCTACCACAAAAAAAATGATGTTTGAATCATTTATACTTAAATGGACATACCTTGAGGACATCCACATAAGTGAAATAAATAGGTCATAGATGTGTAAATATCACATCTTTTCTCTGGTATGAGAAAACTAAGATGTAAATGAGTTCTAGCATGTGTGTTATATTGTGAAATAGAAAATACTCAAAATGAAATAGGGTGAAGGGAAAAAATAATGAGATTATAACAAAAAAGAAAGGAAACAAATTTTACGTACAGGGGGTGGTGGTAGGGTGGGTAGGGCTATAGGAAAAATGAAAATTAAGTTGTGTCATACATTGGTACAAATTTCCATTGTGGGGTACAATCATGATGTGTATATGTAATGTACCAATAAAGATTTCAATAAAAAAAAGGATGAGTGATCATGAAGATGTAAATGAGTCCTAGCATTGTATGTTATATATTGTGAAACAGAAAACGCTCAATGTAAAATAAGGTGAAAGGGGACAATGTTGAGATTGTAACAAAAAGAGTAAGGAAACAAATTTTATGTATATGGGGGAGTGGTAGGGTGGGTGGGGCTATGGGAAAAAATGAGAATTAAGTTGTGTCTTATACTGGTACAAATCCCCATTATGGAGTGCAATCATGATGTGTAATTTAATGTACCAATAAAGATATATAAAAAAAAAAGGATGAGTGAAACTCATCATTGACCAAAGACTTAATATAAACCTTGCATTCTGAAACTAAAGGAGAGACGTTTCATATTATTGATACAGACCGTGATTTCCTCAACAGGACTCTAATACTTCAGGTAAGAATAGTAGGAACTGAGCCAAGGATATAGCTGAAGAGGCACTGCACCTGTCTTGCAAGAGCAATGCTCCAAGTTCAATCCCTAGTACTGAAAAAAAAAAAAACCATAGGCACTGAAAAATAAAATTACATTACACTAAAATCTTCTACACAGCAAAGGAAATGATAAACAGGATAAAGAGCCTATAGAAGGGGAAAAAAATTGCCAGCCCTTCTAACAGTTGTTTAATATACAAAATATATAACAAACTTAAGACATTAACATTGAAAAAGTAAATCAGGGGCTGGGATTTAGCTCAGTGGTTCTGGAGCCTGTCTTGCAAGCGCAAGGACCTGGGTTCCATCCCCCAGTAACTACACAGAATACTGGGTGTAAAGACACCCAGCAGCAACCAGTACCACATACCACAGTGCCGGACATGGTATGTGGTACTGGTGGTGCACCGCCTGTAATCCCAGCACTCGAGAGGCAGAGGCAGAGGCAGGAAGATTGCTGTGATGTGAGTTGGAGGCTGAGGTCAGGGCCAGTCTGAACTACAAAGCAGTACCCAGTTGCAAAAAAAATGAAAAGAAAAAAGAAAATGAAGTTGTAGATGAGTTGTAGTATGTATAGTTGATATTGTGAAGTAGAAAATATTTAAAAGGAAAGAATGTAAGGGTAAATAATGAGGGGAAAGCAAATGTGGTAATAATAAACAAAAAAGAAAACAAAGATTATGTATATAGGGAGTAAGAGGATGCAGGGCAGGGGGAAAAAGGAAAAAATAAGAATCAAGTCATGACATATTCTGGTACAATGACAATATTCTGGTACATGTTGAATGCGATTATGATGTGTATTCATAATGTACCAATAAAGATTTAAAAAAAAAAAACAGTAAATTGACCAAGACCTGGGCAAATGAGCTGAGGAAATATTTCTCAGGAAGAAGGAGGAGGAGGACTAAGAAAAGAAGATGAAGTGTAGACAGTCAATAAATATATTCCAACTCATAGATCTTAAAGCGCTAGTATGAAGAAAACTAAAAACAACAAGCGTTGATGAGGATGGAGGGTAAAGGAAAGCTTGTCCACTGTTGCTAGGAATAAAAAAATGTCCAAGCACTGTGGGAAACAGCATGGAGTGACCTCAGATAACTGAAACAAGAACCATAGTATCATCCAGCTAGAACTCCTCCGGGTGTGCTCTGAAAGGAGTCCAATGACACACTCTAGAGATAACTGCATGTCCATGTTTAGTGTGGCAATATTCACAACAACGAAAATAGACAATCACTCTAGATGCCCATCAGTAGATGAATGAATAAAGAAAGTGTGGGCGACCCATAAAGATAAATGAAATTTTGACATTTTCAAGAAAATGGATGGAACTAGAGATCATCATGTTAAGCAAAATATGTCAGTCTCAGAAAGACAAGAACCACATATTTTCTCTCCTCTACAGAATCAGGGAGGGGATACAAAAGTAGAAGAGGATGCATAGGAGAGACAAAGAGAACTGCAGAGGGTGATAGAGGGTAAGAGAGGGCAGATGTGATCAAAATATGCGTGTATAGAAATGCCACAGTGAAAGAGTTGAATTGGCACAGTGAACACGCACTGCTAAGTATAACAGTGATAGTGAAATAATAGTGTAAGTTGCATGAAATGGAGGCTGGAGGTGAACTGCTAAGCAAGTTGTATCAGAACTCAGAAGAATTGAAACACTCATGTAGAAAACAGAGGAGCAACAGGTTTGAGAAACCTTAGATTCAGAGGGAAGATTAGTGCTTTCCCATTGAATTTCCTTTTATTTTGAACCCAGCCTATTTTCATGTAGCTGTACCTTTCCCACATGGACCTTTTTTTTTTTTTT
>PVIR01013735.1:0-41689 GCA_004026965.1 Petromus typicus
CTCGCTTTGTGGTTCAGGCTGGCCCTCAGCTCAGCCTCCAACTCACATCACAGCAATCCTCCTGCCTCTGCCTCCCGAGTGCTGGGATTACAGGCGTGAGCCACCACGCCCGGCACTGTGGTATGTGGTACTGGTTGCTGCTGGGTGTGGGTCTCCACACCCAGTATTGTTATGTGGTTACCAGGGAATCGAACCCGGGCCCTTGCGCTTGCAAGACAGGCGCCTGAACCACTGAGCTAACTGCCCGGCCCTTTTTTAGGTTTTTTTGAGACAGGGTCTCACTTTGTGGTTCAGGCTGGCCCTGAACTCAGCCTCAAACTCACATCACAGCAATCCTCCTGCCTCTGCCTCCCGAGTGCTGGGATGACAGGCGTGAGCCACCACGCCCGGCACTGTGGTATGTGGTACTGGTTGCTGCTGGGTGTGGATCCACACCCAGTATTGTTATGTGGTTACCGGAGAATCAAACCCGGGCCCTTGCGCTTGCAAGACAGGCGCCCGAACCACTGAGCTAACTCCCCGGCCCCATGACTAACATTTTTTTCAATTCTCCCCATGCCTCCAACAGCACTACTCCAGGACGACATGGTATTCTGTCGCATGACAGTCAGCATAATATATTCTGCGCCTTGGAGAGGTTAGTTGAGCAATCCAAGGTCACACAGTGTCAGGACTGCTGAGAGAGCACAGCCTAACCTAGCATTCACAGGAAAAAGCACTAACTATGACACTTCCCAAACAGCTGATACTCACTCAAAAATGAGAAACTGGAATGCAAATCAGCAGAAAGACAATAAAAGGCTATTGTTTCCTCTCCCCTTCGCTTCTACTCCTTCCTCACTGTCTGGCTTACTCAGTAACAACTCAGCCCCCAACACAGATTACTTCATCAGCAGAGCAGAGAGCTGTGTGCACACCCTGCAGACACCTGCGGACTGTCCGGACCGACTTGGAACGAGAGGACCCAGAACACACTTCTTGATTCCCAGTGAATAGTGAGTATCTATGAGCACCCCCAGTCCACAGGAATCTAAGGTGGTAATTGAAAGAATTCTGAAATACTCACTTCTCTTGGTGTTCTTGAGCCCCCTTCCCGAAATGTTGGTTTACATCTGAAATTAATCTGTCATATAAAAAGAAAAATACTTTAGAGTAAGGATAAGCATCAGACTAGACTGAAATGCATTAAAAAAATCAATAGCAACAGATAGTTAACTATTATTTCCAAAGAATAAGGAATCAAGTTTAACACTATTCTTAGTCTTTTGAAATCATCAGAGTCCACAGAGATGTCAAGTGATCTCATGCCTAAATCCAAGCCCCTTTGTTTTTAGTGATGAAATCAAAGTATCTGTAAATAATAATGCTTTTAGGCTGACATTTAAAGTCATTGAGGTAAGAAAGAATCAGAGGAAAATATGCAGCAGCTGAAGCCATCCAGCTGGGTGGGAACTTGAGAAATTTTTAATATTAGAAGAATTTTTCAAATTACCCCAAATCATTTTTATTAAAGATTCAGCCCTGCCATGTAGAAAGGAAGGCTTCCTGGTTACGATCTGCATCTTCTTCAGTGCGGGATGAAATGAGAGAAGTGTAGAATGGGGGACGAGCTGAGCGTCCGAGGCTGCAGCCCTGAACATCACGGGAAACGTGAGCAGTCACTGTTACAAGACACCAGGGGACATCTGCCAGGTGTCAGGGACAGCGCCTGGGCTGGAATCTAAACTAACAGTCATGGAACTGAAATGTACTGAAATACATTTACTAAAGCAGCTAAAGAGCTCAACAGTGCACAGCGAATTATATGCAGAGCTAAAGCAAGAAACATTAGACAGAGAACAGCAGGCTTGCCAGAGCAGAGCGTTCCCCTGGCCCTCAGTAATAAAGATGGGGGCCACGCAGCAGCCGTGGCTTCGGGGCAGCGCACCCTGAGGGCGCCACACGGGGCTGCGGAGCACAGGCGCTGTGCAGGAAGCCGCGGGAGGGCCGAGCGCTGCTTTCAGCTTCTGCTCTCTCCCTCGCAGCAAGGTAGGGAAGATGTGAGCTCGTAAAGAGAGGCACAGGTAACCCACAGTCTTAACACCACAGTGGAGGAGCCTGTTTTCTTAAGGAAACACCTCGGTCAAAAGCAGAGAGAACGGGAAGAGGATTAGTGCCGCTCACGCTCTGCTCGCCAGCTTTATTTCCCCAAGTCAACGTTACATAATATCAACTACTGCTTCAGCAAACAGCAGACTGAATGACCCCTAAACACTGTCTTTTAATTATTAATCTGGCAATTTTATTTGCCTTCCAGGGCTTTTTAAAATTGTGAAATAGGCACATTTTACATACACATCACGATCACACTCAACATTGAGAATTTGTACCTCTATATGACATGACTTGGTTCTCATTTTTTTTCCATTCCCCCTACTTCCAGGTTTTTTTAATTTTGGGATTTGTTTTGTTTTCATTTATTTTATTTATTTATTTATTTAATCTTTATTGGTACATTAAATATACACATCATGATTGCACTCCATAATGGGGATTTGTACCAGTATAAGACACAACTTAATTCTCGTTTTTTCCCATAGCCCTACCCACCCTACCACCCCCCATATACATAAAATTTGTTTCCTTACTTTTTTGTTACAATCTCAACATTGTCCCCTTTCACCTTATTTTACATTGAGCATTTTCTATTTCATAATATATAACATACAATGCTAGGACTCATTTACATCTTCATTTTCTCATTAAAGGGCACAGTTTTCAAAAAGTTGAGAACAGAAGTTAACACTGTACACTCATTTGCAATGAACATAAGTGACGGCAGGTGGCGCTCTCTTACCCTTTCTAGCTGCTCAATGCAGGCCGTGTGGACCACGATTTTACAGACCGCACACTTCCTCCTGAGAGCAGATTTCTACAACGTTCAAATCAAAATACAAGGGAGAAACGTTAACACTTTTTTCTGAAGACTTGTGTAGTATTTAAAAGAAAATAAGAAATAAAGGAAACACTGCAATTATTTATATTAATAAGCAAATGTAAAACTTCATTTTAAACATTAAATAATATTACAAACTTCACCCATCTCAACTCACCAAGTAGTTCTACATCCACACAGCTTCAAGTGGCCTACGATCCTCTCTCCGAATGCAGCAATACACACAGGCGCTGCACAGGGACCACGCAGTATAAACTAAGCTCTTTACTGTGCTATTCTACTTCTAAGTTGTATGGCCTCGCAGTGAAGCCTCGTTATCCTCTCTTTTCACACACTTTACATTTTCACTCAAGAGGTTAGCATGCCAGCACCCTAGGTCTGCCTTCAAATCAGGCCCCTTTCCTCTGCTGTCAGAGATTTGCATCTCAGGGGGTGCGGGACACACACACCTAGAACAAGAAGCAGTAATAGGATTGGAATGGAAGCAGCAGCAGTAAGAAAGCTCTACTTTGCAAACTTATTAATGGAGTGCCGTGGTTCCTTCCTGTTTCCTATGGAAATGCTTGTCGGACCACTGCCCTGGCATCGCTTGCTGAAAATGTACAGAGTATTTCGGTCTTGCTCAGCAGAGTCGCAGAGGTGCTCAAGGAACTGAGGCTGATTCTACTCCGTGTCTCACCTGCTGCAACAATCCTCGAAGACTTCACTAAACACAAGCAAAGCAAAGTGTCAGGGGTGGGTGGTCACGTGGGCTGGGACTTAACACTGCCTGAAAAGCATCTTTCCTACTTCTGTCCCCCTGGGCACCCACTACTGTGCCCTGCATGCAGGGGAGCCGCAGGGAGGGAATTCGGGCTTCTGGGCACAGGCGGGGGTGGAACCCAGGCCCCTGCATGGGCTCTCACAGCTGCGCAGGCTCAGAAGCTGGAGCCGCTCCTCTGGGCTTCGCACTCCCCTCCAGAATTCCGAGTCAGAATCTCGCACAAGGGATCTGGGCCCCGGGGGTGTGGGGAGCCTCTGGGTTAAGACATGCTATCTCAGCTTTCTGAGATGACATGCAAATATGTTACTACCATTCATCAGGAATAATTCAAGAGCAATGTTCTACAATGGTTACATACGACATAAAAGACTGTAAGTGAAAACTAATTTTAATTAAATAATACTGAATTTTGGAGACTCTCTTAAAATATACTGTAAGTTTCTGTGACTCTTGAGGCAAAGTGTGCAGACCACAGTCTGAGTTTTCCTTCATAAACACTGCACAGTGAACTGTTCTACCAAGACCAGTCCTTCCGTCGTTCGTGTCTTTCTGACAGAAGCTCCTTTCAAATCATTGTTCCTGTCTCTTGTTTTCTCCGGTTTCCTAAATGAGTTTCTACCTAGCTTTTAGTCAGAACATCAGATAATTCAGGTTTACAGTAACATGCGAAATCAAGTGAACAGGTTCTGACTGAAGACTTGAGGCCCTCTCCCTTTGTAATTACACACGTGGGTTTCAGTTCTTCCGTTGATAGGACTGTTTCAGTAGGTTCAGATTCTTTACTGTTGATCTCTTGGCTTACGAGCAAGTTTGAATGGGTGAAAGTTAGTAGAAGTCGATGGATAATAAGCTTTCGGACAGAAATTCCTCAAAACATAATAGGTTTGTACTTGGGTATATAACAATGTTTATTTTGAAAATGTAAGCCAAATGCATAAATATAGAATGCAATGTACCTACTATGCACTGGGAAATATTTCCTTTTTCACAAATAACTATTATGTGATCCACTATAGAAGGTGACAAGTTAAAGTCATTAGCAAAGCATTCTCTAGATTAGTTGTTACTCCTCATAATGGGGCACATTTGTTATTGAAACTAGCACAAAGACGGAGTTTTTAAAAGAAATACTGTCTGGGACATTAAATATGTTTTAAAAATCAAAATTATAAAAATGTGTTAATGAATTTATTTGGACTTGTTCCTTTCAATATCGAGAATTACCTTCATGCTTTGCTAAGCATTCTCTGATTTTATCAGTGTAGATATTCAAAGAAATTCATGGGGGGCAGCTTCGCACAAATTAAGCCAGTGTGGGACTTCGTATCGATCACGTCCGATCTCATGGCGCTGATAAATACGCGACCAGCGCCTCCTCACGTAGGTGTGATCCACAGCAACCCAGGACAGAGGAGAGAGCACACTCACGGCAGGCACCGAACGCACCTCCCCCGCCACGCACGCAAGTGAAATCGCCACAGCCGAGGCCACGGGGCAGGGCTTGCGGGGACAGCAGGCGGAGGCGAGCTCAGCAGGCGCGCTGTCAGGGGTGGCGGTGTGCCTCACCCCGTCCCGAAGGCGGGCTGTCAGGGGTGGCGGTGTGCCTCACCCGTCCCGCGGGCGCGCTGTCAGGGGTGGCGGTGTGCCTCACCCCGTCCCGCGGGCGCGCTGTCAGGGGTGGCGGTGTGCCTCACCCGTCCCGGGCGCGCTGTCAGGGGTGGCGGTGTGCCTCACCCGTCCCGGGCGCGCTGTCAGGGGTGGCGGTGTGGCTCACCCCGTCCCGCGGCCAGGCGCCCGGCCTGCTGGCTCCCGATCTACGCGGAGCGCCGAAAGGCCCTCTGACTGCTCTGAGGAGATGTGATTTGCACTGTGGCAGTGAATATCTGCTGGCAGTTATTAGTTTGAAAAAAAGAGAAGAGGGAGAGAAGGAAAAGAAGAAGAAAGATGAAAAAAGGGAGAGAAGGGGCGGGACGTGAGAGGAGGAGAGAGGAGGGCGGGGCGGGCACGCCCTCGGGAGGTAACCTAGTTCCTAGGTCTGTGGTTTAGGAGCGGATGGAGCCTTCCTGCCGCCCGAGGTAACCGCTCTGAAGCCCGAGCCCTAGAAGCAGGTGCGGCAGGCCGGCCGGCCTTCCCGGTAAGGCCAGGAGGGCGAGCGCCGCCGGCCACCCAGCGCTGCGGTAGTCTTAGGGACCCACTGGCCCTTCCCTGCCTCCCCAGTCTCAATCGCCACACACCAGAGGCAGAGACGGCAGCAAAAACACAGCCTGCCTGACAATCTTTCCTTGATTTCCCTAGCTCAGGCGTACTCCGAGGCCAGAGTCCTCCACCGGCCCCAAATAAAGAGCAACGCGTAGGCTTAGAAATCTCACTCCGACAGGGAATCGCTGCTTCCCCGGGTTCCTGCAGACAAGGAGGCTCCAGGAAGCAGGTACAATCCCCAGAGTGGAAGGGGCCCAAGAGGCGCTCTGGGGAGGAGGACCACAGGGCCCAGAAGAGGGGGGGCTGGGGCACTGGCCTCGGAGGTAGGCCCACGGGCAAGCCACTGCCAGCCTCCTCTCCCGGGGTACCTCGGCCCTCGGCCTTAGACCCCGAGAGGCCCAGCCGTGGCACTGCAGAGGAGGGGCAGCAGGGAGGAGCCAGCAGCCCAGGCAGGACTGGCTCCTCGGGCACACAGGGCTGAGCAAATGCTGAGCACAGCACCTGGGAGGGAACTTCCAGAGCCTTCAGAATGTCAGGCACTCGGTGTCCTTTCCAGGAGGACTGCCTCTGCAGGCAACATAAACAAGAACCTTGTTGCTGTATAATCCAAAGTAAATGAAAACAAGGGTTCTTTGATTTATTTAAAGCCTAATTAGAAGACATGACAAGCAAACTTGGCAAGTGCTGCTTCTCTCGGGAGCCGGGCATGCAATCTGTAAATTGGTATTAGAAAAAAGGAGGCATCATTATCGGAAAAGTTCCACCCATATGGTTTCAGAGCTGCAGTCCAGCCTCCTGTCACTCATGATGCTCCTACTGTGTCCCCGCACAGACCTCAGGACATTCCATACACAGCAGGAAGGCAGCACTCAAGTTCCGGCACACCTTATGAGGGGTGCTCAGATCAGGAAGCCTGTGACAAGAGGAGGCCGTGCTCCCCGACCTAGGAGCAAAGATGTACATGACCAGAGGAGTCTGTGACCCCGTGGGAACGGGGGCTCCCCCGAGGGTCAGCTGCTGCAGACCAGCCCTGCGCTGGAGGGTCCCAGTCCTCTGATGATCACAGCGTGCTTAAGGCAAAGTGAAGCAACGCAGGACATAAGAAGCAGCTTCTGACCTGTAGGCAACCGGAGAAGTCAAGAAGGACTTGAGGGAAAGGCCTTTCACACAGCCAAATGCTGAAGGAACAGCGCAGAAAGTAGCCAACCTCTGAACGAGAGAAAGATCAGAGGGTCGAAGTCAATAAGGACTAAAAAGTAAAAAGCAAACTGCTGAACTGAAGTCTGAAATATATATACTGTTGTTGAGTATGTGATACATGTTTATAATTCAAGTTACTCCAGAGACTGAGGCAGGGGGACATAAACTCAAGGCCAACCTGGACAACTTAGTGAGACCTTGTATCAAAATAAAGATTTGATCTGAAAAGAGCTGGGGACACGACTCAGTGGTCCAGCACTTGCCCAGCATGCACAAAGCCCAGTGTTCAGTCCCCAGCACCTCAAAAAAAATGAAACATTTAAAAACTCCAAGATCCTAGCAAGGAGAAGAGCCCAGTGTCATTCTGTAGTGAGCACTGATACCTTCTTCTAAAAGGGATTGAGACTGGCTTCGCATGCCTGCCAGGGGAAGTGTCTGGGCTGGCAGGTGTCCACTTAGACGAGCCGTGTGTGCACGGCGTTCTCATAATGGACAATCCGAAAGCAAATGGGGATGAGGCTCCTTCAGTGTTTCAGGATTAAACTCTCCAGACAACGGGTGGGGACGGGGTGGAGTCATCACTGAGGATGAACTACTGTTTCTAAGAGCGTGAGTAAGATGTCGGCTGGTAGGAAGGCCATTCTGCGGATGCTGAGGCCTAACCTGCGTGGGTAAACTCACGAACATGACGTCAGTGCGACCACCACTCACAGGATTCCTCTGTAAACGCTGGCTAGTTAAAACTTGAGCGGTCTCCTTGATAGCAGTTACAGAGGGAGAGAAGACAGCGAGCGCCGGTGCAGCCAGCCTTCCCCACAAAAAGAACCCGGCGAGCTGACGCAGGCAGTGTTACAAGCAGGCTGGAACAGGGCTCTTAAAGACGCTAAATGTAAAATAAGAAAGACAAGTTTTTACATGATAGGTTATAAGGGACCAAAATAACCAGCAAGTTCGGTAGCACTGTGCAGCACTACCTCTAAGCAGAGGGAAGAAGGTGAGAGAGAGTGAGATGAGTAATTTATCAATTCAGTCAGCCAATAAATTCTGGGCACCTACGATACAGCCAGCTCTGTCCCCAGCACTGGGCGCACAGCTGTAAACAGGCAGTAGACTGTTTTTAATCTCACAGAGCATATATCCTCCCATGGGAGATAGACAATAAATGAAACAGGTAAGCATATGCATAATAGGCTGGTAAAAATAAGTGCTACAGAGAAAATTAAAGAGAAAATGGGAAATAAGGAAGAGCAGGAGGCGAGGAAAGCTGGCCAGGAAAAGCTGCGTGAAAAAGCACATCCTGGCCAGCAACCACGGGGAGGAAAGGAGATCTGGGCATAGACAACTAGAATAGGAGCATTTCAAGCTTAAGGGTCAGCAAGTGGGAGGCCCAGGGATGTGAGGACACTGGGATGTAGGAAGAGTGGTCAGGAGTGCCCTGGGTAAGGACGAAGTAAGACAACAACGGCAAGCTAGACTGAGCAGAGTCTCGCAGGTTGAGATGTTGGTCTTGTTTCTGAAAGAGAATAAGTCTTGAAAGACCACAGTGACAGTTCACAGAGTAAAGGATTTGATTCAGACTTGGAGTGAAAAAATTACAACAGAAAAGAAAGACAGATACAGAGTGATAATGGAGTCAGCTTTCCACCACTTTGACAAAACAGGTGAGCTAATCAACTTCACAAGGGAACTGATGTATTTGGGCTCATGGCCTCTGAGGTTTCAGTCCATGGTCACCTGGCCTGCTGGTGACACAGTACCTGACGTTGTCAGTGCATGGCTTGGGAGATCTGTTCACTTCAGGGTGGCCGGGAAGCAAAAACAGAAGATGGGGAGAGGTCTACTTCCCAAATACCCTTCAAGGACAATGACCTAACTTATTCTCACAAGGCCCCAACTTCTACAAGTTACCTTGCTTCCCAGCCTCACCGTGGGCTAGGGACCAGGCCTTCAACCTGTGGCTCTTTGGTGAACATCAGAGATCCAACCCCACCGGTGACTGAGAGCATACACCCCTCTTCAGACACATGTCTTCATGAAGATTAATGTGTGTTTCCCACCCTCAGACTTTACACCTGAGTAAAGTAATCAGCAGTCCAGGGTGGCCTCAGTCCTACACTTCTTTGAGCTCTGCTTCAGACATACGCCTGTCTGACTTCAGGAACACCAGTCTCCAATGGTTCTGGCCAGAACTGCCTCTAACTACTAATAACCCCACTGATCTGCTCTTCAACAGTGTATTTTGTTCTGTTCTAAAAAACACATCTTCCAAAGCCCTCAGCAGATGCAGTATCTGTGCTCTTGGACATGTCTCCTGAGTGCCTCAGATACACACCTGAATCTTGCAGCTCAGCCAGGCCCCACCTGAGCTGAGCTTCTTGAGACACTCAAAGACAAGGGGAAATGTGCCTTCCAGGCATTGTCTGAACACAAACGAGAAAGCTCCTATTTCCCCCAAGGCCAAAATATTTTGCATTTTTCGTCTGAAGAGAAAAAAAAATCTTACAGAAGAAAGAATAGAGGACTTTATGAGCCAAACATAAGAACTAGAAAGATACATAAAAACGTTTTCTCCTCTTGAAAAACAGCCAAAAGGGGCTCACCTGGGAGACGATTTGTGAGGGACCACGTGGCTAGAATCATACTGACTCAGAACTAAGTTGATTATAAAGGAAAGTATCTAACCATGGATGGAGCACAAACCAGCACTGTAAAAAACTCTGATCACAGAAGCACGGCGTACTCTGTACACACGGGGCAGAAGGTACAAGTCTATATGCGATAACTTACACTTACATGCACATTTCTACTGTTTGCATTCAAGAGTGCTGAGGGACTTATGCTCACAAATTCAGTTCTTTTATTTAATGAAGACAAGTGGGTCACACTGATGGACTGCAGAGTGACATTTTGGCCAACAATGACACACAGACATGCATGCTCACACCCCATGTATGAGGCACCGACACACATACATGCTGTGATATCCCCGTAGTCTTGGTGTGTAACAGGCTATCTTATCTAGTTTTGTGTAAGTGCACACTAGAAACTTTGCACAATATTGAAATCTGCAACTGACACACTCATCAGCGGTTATTTCCCTCACTGTGTAGTGACTATACAAGGTTTCTCTGAAGGGCTTCAATAGAAGATAAATGAATCTCAGGAAGTCTCTGTCTTGGAACTCAGCTGGATAACTGTTACACATTATAGCTATCTTTTAGATGTCTACATAAAATTAAGGTATAGTTGTGGATACATGAAATAAATACAAATTGCAGAAATTCCTCTTGAGAAGTATGGTAAGTGGCTAGACAAATGTGTATGAGTTGACACAAATGAATGAAATGATACTAACACACTGATGGACTGAAATGGACGAATGGCATTGTGACCATTAATCTTGCTGAGCAATTTGGCTGGCTTAGAGATGCCGAGAGAGATGACTGTGTGGCGAGGGTGCTTGCCTCATCAACGAGCTCACTCACTGACGAGTTAACAGTTGAGTGAGCGACTGTACGAGGAGGTAGAGAACAGGTAGAGAAAGCAGGTCTCTATTGAAGTGACTTGGAAAAGTAAACCTCTCCTTGGACAGTTTCCTTAAGTCAGTCTACTTCCTACCATGGATTTCAGCCATGCACCACCAGCACAGCTCCGGTTGCTTTTGTGGCTGTTCTCTGCAAGATTTTCACACTGCATTCAAATTTTAGTTCATATTAGTACATCAAAATTGCAACAGTCTTACAATGGATTAATTGAATTATTGGTAAACGTGCAAGAACATATATAACTAGGATTATAAGCACCCAGACACCATTATATGGCCATTCACAATTACAGTGCTACACATGTAAACATATTCAAAACTTTGAAGCAGCTGTGGATGAGATGGGCCTGAGACATTACACAAGGCAGCATGCAAACATGTGAACAGGAAATGCTACCGAAGCTGGCTCCACGGCTCACTCTAGCTCTGAGGTCAGATAGCACGGGCATAACAGAGGCCTGAGGCTTAAAATAAGCTCAAAAATACCAAATGTTGCCCTTCAGTCCTTGCAGGAATGACGGTACTGTTTGTGCCATCTCACTAGTATTATGAATGCTGGCATGTTCTCATTATCAGCCTACTTCGTGGAAATTAATAAAATTGTAAAACTTACGTAAAGTTCATAGGTAAATATTTTCTAACCCAAACAAGCATGCGCTTTCAGATAGAAGATTAATTCATTTCAGAAGTCTGGTCAAGCTGTGCTAAATTAGCTATTTCCTGCATCCCGTGCTATTGCTGACCTAATTAAGACCCGGTGTACTCTTCACATTAGCCTAAGATCAGCACTGTAATCACACTTCACCTCGCCCTGACATTCCAGGAGGTTATGCTGTTTTCACACGCACACACGCACACACGCACACGCACACACAACCTACCCACTGGGTTTTAATGAAGCCATCATTACCACAGACAGAGGTTTCCTGGGTGTGTGGTGGACGCTTTACGCACACCGTGACAGCGCCACTTCAGCCTGACCAAGTGCCATTTCCCCACTCCACAGCTGAGGGAGCTCAGGAGAGGTGGAGTGATCTGCCCAAGGAAGCCGAGCTAGGAACGGCCCTGGAGCCCACTGTTCCTTACTCTCCCCGCTTGTACTCTATTTTCTTTGCTATTGACGGATTAGGGGCCAAGACGAGCGAGAACCGGTGACATGTGGCTTTGAACACAGCTGTTTTATGCGGCACTTCTCACAAGGTCCCACTAAGTGTGGACTAGTATCAGCCAATAATCTAAAGAATCGACAGTCGGTCTCTCATCCCCATGTAAATTCAACCAGATGGGTTTCAAAAGGTGGGCTCTGCGTAACAGCCCCCCCACGACAGTCTGCTAATGGGGAGTGTGAAATCTTCCTCTCAAAACCTTACATAGAAGTAGGGAGTCCAAGTATTCTGGTTATCTTTCTATGGCAGGACTGGCCCACTGAGCGCGGATGTGTTTCTCAGCAGCCACCGAAACCGCCGAATTCACTCATTCCTTTCATGAAAACTCATGGCGCAATTTATTCAGTGTGGTCACCTGTTCTCAGTGTTGAAGGTTTGAGAGACCACAGAACAGGTAACATGGCTGTGCTAAGTGGGGCTTACATTTTAGTAATGGAGACAGACATGTAAATTAGGAAGCAAATTTTTTTTTCTTTTTTTTTCAGGTTTTTTGAGACAGGGTTTCGCTTTGCGGTTCAGGCTGGCCCTGAGCTCAGCCTCCAGCTCACATCACAGCAATCCTCCTGCCTCTGCCTCCCGAGTGCTGGGATGACAGGCGTGAGCCTCCACGCCCGGCACTGTGGTGTGTGGTACTGGTTGCTGCTGGGGTGAGTCTCCACACCCAGTATCATATGTGGTTACCAGGCATCGAACCCGGGCCCTTGCGCTTGCAAGACAGGCGCCGGACAACTGAGCTAACTCCCCGGCCCAGGAAGCAGATATTTTTAAATGACAGTGATGTGTGCTACAAAAGGCGAAGGGAATGTGCAGGAGCAGGGTCAAGGACAGCCTGCCCTTGGCAGGGAGGCACGCTTTACTTGCCATGGTCTCTCTTCGATTTTCCGCAGCGAGAGGAGAGACCTAACAGATGTTACCAAAATTCTCTGAACCTAGAACTCTGAGTTCTCTTTTGGGATACAGTCTCTTGAAACTATTTTCATTGGAAGAAGAAGGATTATAGTGATTAATATTTATTTTTTTGTGATTGGCCACGCTACTAGTTGTTATATATGAATTATCTCATTTAACTGTCAAAACAATGATAAGAAACACATTATTAACCATAATTACAGACATGAAACTCAGCCTTAAAGAGATTTTGACAACAACCAATGGTACCCAGTGCAAAGCCTGGAAATCGCAGAGCCTGGATTCAAGCCAGGTTATTTGATTCCAAAGCCCACACTCTTTATCAGGGTCAATCCCTTCTTACATGAAGATATCTAGGCAAGCTTTTCATTTCTTGGTATTTTCAAATCACTTCCTTTTGTAATATATATCCACCTAGTCTCAGAGGCAGGAAACAACAAAAGATTCCTAAAACAACAACAATAACAGCTTCAGGGGCCAGTAGCACTTGTAGTAAACTGCTAATGCAAATAATGCTTTGCCAAGACTGAGCACCCTTGAACAACAAGAACATCACTTAAACCACTGCTCTGGCCCCTGTGCTGGGAAACCCAGGAAGAAGGGAAAGTAGCCTATGCACCTGGGCATTGGCTGGGTGACATGCAAACTCGATCCTCACTCAGATGCAAACCACCTTTATTATTAACTAACAAGACTGCACAATACTACATGTTAACAAAACTGCTTTATACAAACATATCCTCACACACAGACACACAAGTGTAGCCTCCATCTGAAGCTCGCATTTTAGAAGATTCAGCAATTACTTCCCGAAGCTCAAACACTTAGAATGAAACATACATCTTGACTCAGTGTAAAAGTTTAATATAAATCCAACAGATCTACACAAAGATGCCAAAGCAAAATCAGAAAGCTCCAAAGTACAATTAAGCCTTTGTGACCTCCTTCCCTTTACTTTGAGGCAGACGTGAACTGCCTGCTCTGGCCATCCGCAGCATCGATGCTGTGGGTCAGAGATGAGAGAGTCTCGAGAAAACTGCAAGGCACTGCACGAGTATTTCACAAAGAGCTTGCCATGAGATGAGAATAGGCATTCTGAGGGCAAAAGTCCCCTTCCCCTGGAAAAGCAGTAGGAAACTCACATATCTATATCCTTTGAGTGCCATAAAATCTCTTTGTATATTAAAAGTATTCAGTATTTTCTAAAATATGATCACAAGTTCTTTGCAGTGAACAACATCTCATATTATTTTTATGTGAGCTTAGTCTTCTCCAGAGGACAATTTGAGGGAAATGGACTGTGCAAATAGATAATATTCCTATGGATCCAGGTTGCCTCGGAGTGACTGGGCCTCACATCCAATATACCTATCACTGTCTCTGCTGCATGAAGTAGGCAGAGTTGTATGTTTTCCTTTAATACACACAGTGTTCTAGCCAAGTAACAATGGCCAACACTTCCCAAGGGCCTTCCATGTGCTGCACACTATTCTAGGCACATGCATGGATGATTTCACAGACAAGTCCAACCACCAGGCCAGAAGGCAGCGTCACTTCACCTACAGAAGACTCCTCTCCCTTCCTCCACCCGTACCCACTAACTAGGGAGACAGCACCACTGAAAATTCTTTGTGTAAACTCTTGTTGTTGATGGTAATACTTTCCCTGAGTCATCTTGCTGATTTGCTCCTCAATAGCCTCACGGTGGGAGAGGCCTCTCTGGCAGGCAGAGGCCTTGGCAGCTCCCTGGATGTGTTGTCTCCAGGCTGGCACCCAAACAACTCAGAAAGCTGGCTCTGCCTCCTGGGCCTCACCACCACATGTGCCACTCCCTCCGACAGTCCACACTCAGCCCAGCCAAGCGGCCATCTGGGTGCAGATCAACAATCTGCTGTGCCGGACAACAGCATCTGCGGCTCCCAGGGCAGGGCCACGTGCAGCTGGTCTTTCACGTTCTGAGTTCAGCACTGGTGTTCTGCAGGGTGCACCTGCTACACCCACACACACAGATGGGCAGTGAGTCCCCAGCCTCGAATACGAGGCTCTGCCTCTCTCTTCTTGCTGCCTACAACACAAGAGGCACAGGAGCCAGCCTTTGCACGTGCTGCTGCCTGATGCTCCAATCTTCCTCAGATAAAATAGACAGGGTGGACCTAGGCTCGGCATCACTTTCGTTTTTAAGCAATGTAAAGATGACAGTCCCCTTCAAATAGGCCACAGGTTGACTGCTCTGCATTTTCCTCCCCAGGTGCTTCCAGCAAGCCAAGGCCACAGGCAGCATCCCTGTGGGCACACGCTACGATAGCCCTGTGAGCAACAGGGAGGTTTCCCACCCACAAGAGAAAGCACAGCCTGTCAGATGCTTGCCGCAGTGGCTTACTTCACACCGCCCCTCTCAGTCAATCCCACTTACGACCTGGAGTAACTGGATGTTAAAAAGATGAAGAAGATGGCAGGCAGCAGTGGAAGAGTTGTAATATTTGGGCTAGTTGGAAGCACCCCAAACATGAGGCCTTTCTAAAACCTCAGTCCAACAGAACTGCTGATCAGCTTCGTAATACTGAACTGTCAACAGGGACAGAAGGAGAGGGAACACGAACATGTGCCAATTAATTTACTCTTCTACCAACTCTAAAAGTAGATCTGTCACTACTACATTACAGAGGAATCCAAGACTTAGAAAAGCAAAGTGTCAAATGAGTTCTAGAATGTATGTTATATATCGTGAAATAGAAAATACTCAAAGCGAAATGGAGTGAAAGGGGAAAAATAATGAAATTATAACAAAAAAGAAAGGAAACCAAGTTTATGTATATAGGGGGTGGGGGTGGTAGGGTGGGTAAGGCTACGGAAAAAAATGAGAATTAAGTTGCGTCATACTGGTACAAATTCTCATTGTTGAGTGCGATCATGATGTGTATATGTAATGTACCAACAAAGATTTCAATCAAAAAAGAAGATAAAAGGAAAGTGTCGCTTGGATTTTTATCCAGATCTTTTCTTCTCTAGATCTGAAAGGGTCCCGTTCACCGCTCTGCCAAGCCCTGCATCACATGGCCTCTGCAGCCATGGGCCTCTGCAGTCATTCATTCGCTTTCTCAGTAAAACTCTGTTTGTCAAACTTCAAGTGACATGAGAGGACACCTTAGAACCCCAGGCTGGTGTTTCAAAGTCAGGACGGACCAGCTTTTTCTGCTAAACATTATTCACAAACCAAAGATTACAGCAAAATGCATAAACAACAATAGCAGAAGACAACAGTACCTGTTAGCCAACCCACAATAAAAGGTGACATAAGCACATTTAAAAATAGAGAAGCTATATTGGTAACAGCATTCTGCAGTGTGACAGTTTCCTTTCTTCCTCCCATGTAACCTACACTCTTTCCTCTAACCAGCTACCTGCTCTTTGCCTGCAGCTCTCAGCGGCTGACACACTCTTGCCTATCTGCCCGTGTGCCCGGAAGCCACAGGCTTCTCCACCACAGCAGCTGAGACCGTCTCGGAGGCACCTGTGGGGTCTGCACCGGGGAGCCTGCCTGACCGTGAAGGTGTCCGTACGGCCGAGTGAGGCAGCTCCCCCACAGTGACTGCTACCTTAGTCTCCCAGCGCTGCCCTCACAGTGAACAACAGGCCGGATGGCTTAAAACAAGGGAAATGTATCCGCTCACAGGAACCAATCATTTTAAAAATAAAATTAAAAGGCTAAATATGAATAATGTTCATTCAGAAGTGAAAATCACTCAAGTTGATCTTAATAATATTTTAAACCTGGAAACCAAAGCCTATCGAGGTGAAACAGTATGTACAAAGACCACTTGGAAAATAAATAGAGCAGTTGGTGTAAATATTTTATCCGCAACTTAGAATCGAGCAACAATGCTGTCCAGAAAGCACGGGGACATAGCTGATGCATCACATTCTCATTTCCTTTGAGGCGCCACCTTTGAAGACTGCCGCCTGTCATCATTGCCATAACCAAGTGCTACCTGCAGGCCTCTGAGCAAACGACAGGAGCAGCAAGCGGGCAGGAGAAAGTCTTTGCCAAGGATGAAGCTTTCCCTCCTTACTGCATTTGAGCAAAGCAGTGTCATAAGGAGTTGAGAGAAGAGAGACGAGTGTGGGCTGAAATTGACAGAGGCAGCTTCACAAAAATGGGGCCTGGATTTTAGTTCCGAATGATATCTAAGATCTACATTACTGGAGTTGGAAAGGAGAACACTTAGGAGGAAAAGAACACATGCGAACTCAGGGGCCAGAACAAGCCCCGGGGATGGGAAACTCACTCCTGAGCCAAGCAGAAGCTCGCACCACAGAAGGGCGGGGAAGACGGGAAGGCGGTGGTGGGAGGGCTGGAAGGGGGTGTCGGTCTCCTGGACTCGGACCACAGATCGCGGTACAGATGTCTGTGCTCAGGAAGTGATCACATGAGACTGTGCAAGCAAGACCACTTAGAGGGTGACAACAGCTGCTGACAGCCATGCTGCAGTATTAGGGGCCACCCGAGCGACGGCGGAGATCTGAGGAGGCTCCCACAGCTCACGGGAACCTTGGAGCATCCACTTGCGCCCCAGGCTGCCGCACGAAGCAGAGCGGCTGGCTGCCACATGGGTTAGTGTTAGGGGCTGACACAGAGGAGTCTGCGCTGGTGCCCCAGTGCTGAACCACACGACCTTTAAGATCTTCCCGCTTCTCTGGTTCTCTGGCACTGAATACCATGGAAGATCTGTGAGCAGATATTTAGTGGGATTAAATTTATTCCCAAATCACTAATAGTTCTCCAATTAGTTAGGAAAAGAGCAATGGATACAAAAATAATGAAAGGAGTAAAAGGATCAGTTTCTCAGCCTGATTACAGAAAAGAAAAGTGAAATAAAGGCCCAGCGAGCAGCACGCTCGTTTGGTGGCATTTACTGTGTTAGACATTTCCTCGGGTTTAACGTTCTTCTTGTGCAGAGCGTGTGGGCTGAGGAGCCGGCAGCGGGAGCTTCCGAGCGCTGAGACTGACAGCTAGCTACCTCCACCGAGCGCCCGACGAGTGGGCTCTCTGACACAGCCATGGGACGATGGGCACGCAGAGCTGCGCGGCCAAGAGCGTGAGCCCAGAGGAGCTCCACCCTGCACACCTCACCCCCAGGGCACTCGCCACTGCACAGCTGCTTTGACTCTCAGCAGAGACCTTCCCACCTGCCGCTGTGACGCACAAGCCCACCTGAGCCACACCGCCTGCAGGGCAGTGCGAAAAGGAATGACACGCCCTCCACTCCGGCACCCTTGGAATAGGGCACACACGTCGTCCCTGAGCACGGCCTCTGAACCCACCTCTCCAGGCACTTTACTTCCTTATTGGACAATGCTGGGTGAAGGTATTTACACAACAGCGTTTTCTCAAAGTTAGACTTTGGCCATCTGCACCAGAATATGTTACGTGCTTGTTAAAATCACAGACTCCCGAGTCCAACCACATATGTGACTAAAGCAGCCTTTGGAGTTTGCACTGCGCGTGGGCATCATGAGTGACAATCTACACAGCAGAGAGAGGCCACTGTCAGAGTCAGTGACTTCTGGACCTGGGACTTGGTCTCACCCACCTAAAAACAGACAGTGAGTTCTCCCTTCTTTACAGCAGCTCTTCGAATACTTGAAGATCTCATTAGACCTCCCCTCCTTCAAACTCAGCTATAAACCATGCAACTCAGTTTTTCTTCACAGCAACACCTCAAACCACCTTGGGTGTGTTCCTCTGGGTCCGATGCTTACTGGTGTCTCTCCCACCACATGATGCCACAGACCACACAAAGACAGTGCACGGAGGTGGGAGACCTGCAGGATTCCTACTGCCCGTACCGCACGCAGACAGTCTTCTCGGGCCTATTCACTGACTGTTTTGCCAAGAGATCACGTGACTACCTGTGTCAGCCTGAACTAACCAGCAGAAAGCATGACCACTTCAGAAAAGTCAGTTATCTAAATCACACATGATTTTGACTTTCTCCGAGTCTAACTTGGCTGGCTCTGTCTCTTTCTCCTTCTCTAGTCCTCTGTGAACCAGACATCCCTGTTCACTCCCGCTGGTTCTGTGAAGAAGGCCCACGGCCACGACGCTCCCGCACTCCACTCCCTGTCCGCCTGCCCGAGAGGCCCTGTGCCGTCTCTGCTGTCTCGCATGGTCCTCAGGTGGAGACTCCAAATAACAGTCACTCAGTGGACAGCAGTTCTATTTAGTGATGCGAAGTGTGAGGAAGATCTATGTATCTATTCATATATTTGGTAAGAGAAATGGCATGTGTCTGTCCCAAAAGAGTGTCAGAAAAGGAAGCAGTTTGGAAATACATTAAAACTCTGTGACAAATTAGTTAGCAGCATGATCAGTATAAGGTACACACACAAGTTAGACTGCCTTTCATGTTGTCCCATGATATATAATCTGGTATCTCCAGACCAATGTTTATCCAATTAACTAGGACCCTAATGTTAATTCATTGTTTATAGCATTTTAGTCCAAATAACTGAGCTTCTTGTGGATTTGGTTAATTTAATCAAATCCCATGCAATTATACGTGAATTAAAAATACATATGCATAAAGTTGAAATGCTGATATCTAATCAATTGAATTTATAAGATTAGAAGAAATGAAAACAATTAATTACAGACCTGTTGGAAGCAAAACTGAAACTAATTTAATCAAACTCTCTTTTTTTAAGTACAAGGCAGCCAAGGCCCAAATGTCACAGTTCTCAGCATCACACAGTAGAGACGTCGAGCTACTACTCCAGGTTTCCTAACTCCACATCCACAGCCCTGTGAGCTCTGCCCCGAGCCTTCGCTCCTGCCAGCTTCACTCAGACTCTGGTCCTCCAAAACTTCGACATTTTCTCAAATAAAACCAAGAGATAGGGGCCGGCACTTGTCAAGCTATATAAAAGGTCCTGGTTCTGGGTCTTCGCCCTTGCAGGTAGCCTGATAAAAGTCCCTGAGGGCTGTGCTCTTCTCCAAGCTTTGACAAAACTCAATTTAGTTCTTATCCATGGTCACTTGCAATCCTAGGGTTCAATACTGTGCTCTAAGTTTTCCTTGCACATAATATACAATGCACATTAAGACATCTTTTAAAGTACTCTGCAAATTATGATGCCCTTTCCCCAAAACACTTAAGAACAAAAATATTTTTTCTTTACCATTCTAGTTCTTTTATGACATTGTGTTTTTAGACAAATCCTCCTAAGCCAAACAAAAATGTGAAGCTCATTTTCTCAACATTATGAGACAGTTTCTCTATCATTTACTACATAGCCACTAGGCTTTCTGCACAGAACCTGAAAAGAATTTTAAACCTTCAACAGATTGTCCTAAATTAGGGCACAAAATGAGTTTAATAAGCAAAGGCTACTGCAACCAGTACCACTTTTGATCATAAGTACATCCTCCAGAGCGTGGTCTGCATCATGTGCTAACCTGTGCTGACCTGCAGAGCTCTTTGCAGCCTCGCTCACCAACCCCAGCACCACACGACCACGGCCTCCTTCCTCCTCAAAGGCCTGGCACCACCCCCACTGCCATCCGCGGTGCTCTCTCACTCACACTCACCCAGGCACCATCCGGAAGCAGCAAACCAGACCCTGAGTCCCCTAAAACTGACAGCTCGGAAGCCATACTTACTTCACCAGGGCTCCGAAAACCTTGAAAGCCTCCACAAAGCTTTCCAGCCCATAAGGACAGGCTCTTGCATCCCCTTAGGAAAGTCAGGCCCATAACCCCCCTGCCTTCCGAGGAGGCTGCCCCCCGAAAGTCAGAGAGGGGGCTGGGGCCGCACTCACTGCAAATCGGACTTGGCAGCTCTCCTCGCCCAGGTAGCAGAGGTCGCCCGAGACGTTGGTCTCCAGCCACAGGTGCTCCCCGTTCACGGCGTTCTCCTGCAAGGAAAAGACCCACCCGCTTCAGTGCTCGCTCCAGGGAGAAGGGGTGCACACAGGGAGGGCCCCCAGGAGTTCAAGTGCTTCAGGCTCCACCCCCTCAATGTACCACTGGGCTTGATCCTACAGAACTCTAGGAAAGGCAAGAAATGCTTGGAAAGCTGAGCTACGACTAAAACAGACAGAGGTCTGGGCAGCTCTACCCCTGGATGCAGTCGTTACTAAAGCATGTACTTAGCAGTAAGAGAAACAAAGGTTATAAATAGTTCCACGTAAGTCTTATTCATCCAGACCCAAGTCGGCCACTTCCATGAAAACTGAGAAAACAATTGTATTAAGATTTGACTTGACTTAACAAATTAGCTAAAAAGGAGGATGGTAGAATTAAAGTACTTTAAGTTAGACTGTCGGAAAACACATTTATATCAACAATCAGCATATCATACTCCTAAGGACAGAAGCTTCTTAACTTAGGTTAAACTCCTAGTACTCACACCATAATAAATGTCTACTAATTCAAGCATCTTATTAAGCTAAAAAGGCTTTCCATTTGAGTATTTAAACCTTTTTCACTGAGTAGTTTTACTGCTGCTAAAAGCATCCAGTTCTGATGGTGAGGCGAGCGGCCATGAGGGGTTGTGAGGAGCACCAACTCTACTGTCCAGCAACGTGCAGTGCGTGAGTAAAGAGACGGGTGACACCTGCCCTCTCAAACGTGCTGAAGGGAATTCCATCCCCCTTAAGATACTTCACCCTGGAAAGGATGACCTCGCATCGCTGACTGTCTACCTTGCTGATTTGCTTAAAAGGGCTCTGAGATATTAAGTAAAATGTCGCCTCAGACTGACCATAAAGGAATGAGGTAGAGTCTGCAGGGCTCCCAGGGGTATTCCTCTCATTTTTATCTCAAGCAGCAGAAATGTATGGACCTGTACCCATTTTTAATGGAGGACGCTGTGGACTGACTTATGGCTCCCTCAAAATCTCCGTGTTGAAACCTCACTCCGAACATGATGGTGCTGGGATGTGGGGACTCGGAGGAGGAACTGGGTCATGCAGGTGGATCCTTTGCAAAGGAATTAGTGTCCTATAGGAAGGCATACAAGTGAGATTTCCCTCTCCCCTGCTTTTGCTCTCCCCCTCTCCCCCTCCCCCTCTCCCCTTTCCTCCTCGTCCCTCTCCCCTCTCCCCTTCTCTACGCACATGCACCCAAGAAAAGCAGGATAGCGCAGGCAACACACTGGCTGCATATAAGCCGGAAGAGGCCCTCACCAGGACACGAGTCCGCAGGGACTTTGACCTTGCACCTCTCAGCCTTCAGGACCACAAGAATAACTACCCAAAAAAGCATTTCGTTTAAACCACCCCATCTGTAGCATTTTTTTAGGACCCTGAGGAGACTAATATAAAGATGAGTTCAATCAAAATTGTTAGAAGATAATTAAGTAATTTAGAAATTCATCTTATACACGAGACACTCTTTTATAACTCACCCCTACAGTATCCATCCAATAACCCTCTAGATCCTAAAGCTTTTCACAGAGAAGCAGAAATAGAAAGCAAATAATGCTCTTTTGAGGTAGAGATCAACCTCAGTCATTTTTTAAAATACGTGCATTTTCCCACCTTCAGGGGGACTACATTTTCCTGTAAGAAGATGTGGTCTTGAGCACGCTCCAGAAGGAACACCTCAAGGCCTCACTGTGACCCGTGGCTGCCACTCACAGGAGGTGGCGTCAGTCCTAGAAGAGCAAAAGCGATGCCTGCAAGGGTCGGAGAGAGCAGCGAGGTGCACAAATGCCAAGGGCCCGAGTGGGGGTGAGAGAGACACGCCTTCAAGTGGCCCTAAACCCTCTCCGGGGGACAGCAATGCTGACGAGGACCGCGGGCCACCATGTCCAAGGACGGACACTTGTGAAACTTCCTTCTTGATTGGAAGCCTTTCTCCGTGGCAGATCATTTTCACTTTGCTCAGAGAAGTCAGTGGGGAAATGAGGGTCATCTCCTTTTCTGGAACAAGGGCAGAGAAGAACTGCCACACAGATGAACTAGAAAGTCGCCAGACAGTGATGGATGATGACAATGTTGGAAATACAATACAAAAGGTATTTGAAAGAACTCTATCCTCACAATTCAAAATTTCCTTATCAGCCAACTTTATCCCTAAGCTTATCATCCAATTTTAATTTATACTCAATTATACAAAACAAGCCCTTTGTATTTTATTATTCCTTAACTCATTCAACAGACATTCATCCCTTACTATTTGGTGCCAGGTACTGGAATGTGTGGTGATTCACAGAGGCATATCTACTAGAGAAAATGGAAACTAAACACATCAGAATAGCAGCAAATACTAAGGGAAGAACCAGAGCAAAAATCCTGACAACACTTTCAAAATGAAGTATGAAATGCTGCAGTAGGTAAAGGTCGAAAACCACTAACAATTCCAATCTAAGCTGAGCAGAAACTATGTTCTGACAGGTCAAGCAGACTGAGAACACAGACAAGACAGAGCGGAAGCTTGCGAGCGCCCCTCCTACTCACCAGGCTAAGGAGGCAGTCTCCAGGGTCAGTGGCTGTTTGTGTCCTTGCCATATCACACAGCACCCGCAGCCTTCCACAGGCTTGCTGGTCAGGCTAGCCTAAAACTTGGGTACAGCGGGACTGCTAAATCCAGCTTGCCTCACTCGTAGGTGGGAACTCAACTTAGAAGAGACAAACCTTCCACTTTGCTGGCTCTTTCCTATACTCCTCAGCTCTAGACAGTGGAGGACTCCACAAGTCAGCCCTCACACTTTTACTCTTTTCCACTTAGGTTCAGTTTTTAGGGTTGTTACGTTCAGTTCTTATAGCTTTAGATCTCAGGTAGTTAGTGCTTCACAAATTATTCATTCAGTAGAAACCTCTTCCTTGAACTTCACAAAAAACGACCCCCTCAGAATCTCCACTGAAAACCAAACGAACATCTCAAGGCTCCACACTCCCAGTAAAACCGATTCCCTCCTTGCTTTGCTCTTACTTGAGTCTACTCCCTGCATTTTCAGGAAACAGCATTTCTAGTCTTGCTGCACAGGCTGAGAATGTTGCAGTCAGTCTAGGTACAGTCTCTCTTACTCACGCCTTCTACAACTGATCTTATTCACCATAGTTTCGAACTGCATTTAAGACCCAACCACTTCTCACCACTTCTGCTCCTGTTCCAGCACATCCACAGCCACCTCAGTGTCCCTGCTCTACCCTTGACTCCTAAACAGCAAGCAACATGACTCAAATGCAAAGCCAATGAAATCACTTTGCTCAAAGCTCTCTGTTAGCTGTCCATACTCCCGGTGGCGAAAGCAAGACCCATACTGATCCTTACTCCACTCTGAGCCTCCTCAGGCGTCACTCTGACCACTTTTACTACCTCTGTGCCAACTCTCTTCCTTGACCTCATCTTCTGTCACACTTCTCCCAGGGTGACTGCAGTCAAAACACCTCCTTGCTCCTACTCAAGCAGGTTAAGTTCTCATCTCAGGTCCAATAAATTGATGCTCCCGTGCATAAAACTTGCTTGTACCTGAATGCTAGCACTGCATATCCCTTATTTAATTCAAGTCTCTATTCAAATTTTTGCACATCAAAGATGTTCACTACATATTGTTTCTTTATCTCAACTGCCTATCCTTCCTTCTCCACTATAACTTTCTATGATTAATTTCTACTCATTCTGGTTACAAGGTCAAAAGTATTCACACTGATCCTAAATCTAAGTCAAGCTTTTTTGTTAGTTTCTGTCATAAAGCCATATTCTCTTACCATTGATTATCTTACCCAAAGACCACTCATACATCAGCATGATTATTTAATATTTCTATATTAGAATCTAACCAACTTGAGCTCATTAAATGCACAAGAACTAATTTAGTGCCTGGAAAGAGTAGGTACAAGGTTTTTTAAATACTGAGAATTAAAAAACTGAAAGATTAAAATCACTGAATAAATTAATGAATGCACATTCCTGTTATGTCCAGCTCTGAGGAATGGAATGAAATAATTTAAATGAATAACATTTTAGAATCATAAACTACAAAATGTAAATATGAATGCCTCATAGAGAAACGGCAGTCTGAAAATCATGAAAAGAGGCAGAGTCCTTTAAAAGTGGAATACAAGAGAAAGGGGCGCGTCCCGGCCACAGCAGCACGCCTCCACCCATCCTGTCCTCTGGTCGGTGTTACCTGATACTAAGGAAGTGCAAAATAAAGAAGCGAATTCATTTAAAGAGAAGTCTTCCCTTTGCCCTCAGCTCCAAAAAAGAAATCTCACACGGACTGTCCTGCTCAGTAATAGTATTTTACTTACTGAGGATACTGCCGAGATGCTATTAGCCTGACCTCCAGACAAACTAGCAGTTAAGGTCAAACAACACAGCTTCCTTGGTTGGCGATATGCCGTGCATGTCATTTTATCTGGTCGCCAGCAGAAGTTTGCTAGCCATCTCCAACTTCACTGCATAAGTGTAACAGCTTTTATATATGTCTGTCTACTATATCGTCAACCTCAGTATAGTCTTAGAAATTCTTAAACTTCAAGCAGATGTCAGGGATGAAGGAGGTTTCAGGGACCCCTTGAGTTCTGCATAAAGGCATCTAGCCTGAGTATTAGGCTAAGCTGAATATTACCTGAACTAGACAAATTAACTATTCTAGTTTTCTCCTTACATTTTTCATGAGTCCTTCTCTAGCTCCATGTGAATAAATGTGAACTCTGGAATAAAACAGACATACTCCTAACAACTATGATTTAGAACTTTTTCTACTCCTTAACCTCAGTTTTACTCATCAATAAAATTATAAAAATAGTTTTTCCTCCCTCCAAGATCAAGTGATATCTGAATATAGAAATGCAAACTGCCCAGTGTTGTGCGTACAAAAATTTACTAGGTTTTCATTACAATTGTTATCGTTGTTGCTATTACTTCCCGTTCTCCTTCTGCCCTCTAACCCATTGGTGCTGATCTTCCAAGCTCCTCTCTTTGGTCTTCGTGGATAAGCCTTCACCAAAATAATTCTATTCTCTTTCCTGCACAGGCTGGTAAATCATAATTCCCAGGCTCCCTTGCAGCTGGGTGTGGCCACACAACCAAATTCTGACCAAGAGAACATACGCAGAAGCTCCAGACTTAGTTCATTCAGTCTGCCCATAAGCATTTCTCCTTCTTTTTTATGCCACAGTGGTTCAGCAGGCAGGCAGTTAGCCCCTGAGCAGGTTTTGGATTTCCAGTGAGATATCAGAGCATCCATCAGCAGATACCCTTGAATAGCTAAGTGAGAATGGACCTCTCCCCCCAGCACTTAAGTACAGCCCTAGTCTATGACATGGGTGAGAAACAAACTTCTGCTCTATTGGGCCATATATGTTTGAGTCTTTCATCTACAACAGTGTAGGTTATCTCAATCAATATAGGCCTCTTGTCTGTGATTTTTTGTCTAAGTTTCCTTTCATTATTTGCATCTGCCTCAAGTGGCTTACTGTATACTAGAGAGCAAGTCTAACATCTTGAGTACTTATTTCTCTTCCAAACTCTCACTGTTACACCTACTTTGATTTCTGACTTTTTTTATACTGATGACAATTAATTTCCCCAAAATATGGCTCTAAGTGTGCCTCTTCCTTGCCCAAAATAATTTTCTATTACTTATAAAATAATCTAGCATCCAAATCCATTAACAGTGCCAATCAGCATATGCTTAATCTAATTTACTTCCACATCTTTCTCTTAATACTCATTTTTAAGCAACCACCCCCACTTTTGGGTGGTCCTGGGGACTGAACCCGTGGCTTTTGCATTGATCTACATCCCAGCCCTTTTTTTATTTTAAAACAGGGTCTCACCAAGTCACAGTTGCCAGGCTGGTCTTATGATCCTCTTGCCCCAGTCTGCTACGTGGCTGGGGTTACAGGTGTGTGCCACCATGCCTGGACTCCTCCACCTCCTATGATACTACATTTTTATTGGTTTTCCTGCCCTGTCCCAAAAGTCATTTTTTAAAACTTTTTAACATATCCTCCTTCAAATACTATCTCAAATACTACATAACTCAAAAATTTTTCCTTGCATGAGATAAAAAATACTCTCCCATTTCTAAATGAAAGCAACATTTCTTCTATACATGTGAGTGCTGAAACAAGTCTCTACAGAGATGCATATATTTAGACAGATTTGCCTCAAGAATCTATGTACCTATGAGTAGTAGAGATTAACCTAAACAGAAATGAATATAGATTAATAGGTTTGGATATAATACATTGCCCAGATCACTGAAATTCTAGTACTGGTCATATGTAAAAAGATAAAAGAAAGGGAGTGTTTGAGATTGAATGACATATAAAGAATATACTCACACTAGAAGCAAATAATCTACACAAAATAAATACACTGATTTTTAGTATATGTGCTGCCGAAGCGAGCACAATACACTGATTTTTAAAAAGGCTTGAAATAATAAGAATTATAAATACATGCCCTATGTAAACATCCATATAAAATCAGAAAGGAAAAAAAATACAGATATCTGCCTCGATAATTTTCAAGATGTCTTGGATGGTTTAAGATTGCTCTGTACAATAGACATATGGCTATCACACCCTTGCAGTGTGCTTAGTGCTAACTGAAAAGTACTGTCAGTGTAAACTTCACAGCAGAGTTTGAACACTTAGTGTAAAAGAAATGTACATCTCACTAGAAATTGTCTGGGCCAGGGATTTAGCTCAGTGGTTCCGGCGCCTGTCTTGCAAGCGCAAGGGCCCAGGTTCCATTACCCGGTAACCACATACAACACTGGGCATGGAGACTCACGTCCAGCAGCAACCAGTATCACACACCACAGTGCTGAGCGTGGTGGCTCACACCTGTAATCCCAGCACTCAGGAGGCAGAGGCAGGAGAACTGCTGTGATGTGAGTTGGAGGCTGAGCTCAGGGCCAGCCTGAACTACACAGCGAGACCCTGTTTCACAAAACCTAAAAAAGGGGCCAGGGATTTAGCTCAGTGGTTCCGGCTCCTGTCTTGCAAGTGCAAGGACCCGGGTTCAATCCCCAGTCACCATATACCATACTGGGTGTGGAGACTCACCCCCTGCCAGGTATGGTGGCTCACACCTGTAATCCCAGCACTGGGGAGGCAGAAGCAGGAGGAGGCAGAGGCAGGAGGATTGCTGTGATGTGAGTTGGAGGCTGAGCTCAGGGCCAGCCTGAACCACAAAAGCAAGACCCTGTCTCAAAAAAAAAAGAATCTTAAAAAAAATTAAAAAACAAAAACCTAAAAATAAAAAAATGAAATTTTCATATTGATTTTATGTTGAATGAGAATATTTGGTATATATTTGGTTACACAAAATATAGTATTAATACATTTACCTACTCCTTCTGAGCTTTTAAATAAGGTTTCTCTGAAAATTCGTAAGTAATTTACAGTTCCCATCTGTCTCATTCGGGCAGTGGGAGATCAGATTAGTTACTTCTCAGAAACTCATGGAACTACAAGATTCTATGATTTCTCCCAGAAACCAAATATGATTTGTTTAAAAAATCTTGCAACCTCAAAAATAAAGAAACAGAATTTGTGGTTCATGGTGAGTCTTAGCCATTATAGACACAACCCACACAGGCCAGAGTCCTCTCTGATTTATACTAGGTATTTCCTCATGCAATCTGCTATCTTGATTAATCTGATTTAAGTTTTTCAACATAGGGCTGGGGAGAGATGGGAGGTAGGAGGGGATAATCATGATGACCCTTACCCTGAGGAAGAGCCATATGGCCTTGCGCTCGGAAAGAAGACTCAGATTTCCTCAGACTTACAAACATAAGAGGGCGGAAATGAAAACACGGCCCCGCGCACGTGCACACAGGCCTGCGCACGTGCACACAGGCCTGCGCAATGCCCGCATGCGCAATGCCCTCCCTGCCGCGCGCACTCCTGCCGCCTCCTGGACGTTCATTCAGGTTTCTAAAGATAAAATGGCCTACTTTCTTAACCCAGTTTAGATCAGTCCCGCGTGAAGACTCTGGTTCCCTAATCTTGTTCCTGAACCAAACTGTGAGGCAATGTACCAACTGTGTTATGTTTCTCTCTGCCTAGGAGGAAGAGCTGCTTTTCTTAGCGCTCTTAGCAAAAGGCAACGAAAGGGTCTGGAACAGAGAATATGGTTTTGCGCTGAGGCTGTTTTACATAATAGAGAGGGCGGATGTGATCATGGAACGGGAGGAAAAATGAACTGAAATTAATGGTGCTGGGATTAAAACCTGCAGACCTTTTAGAAAGATTATAGCGGCTCTTCCCTCTATGGTCCTGAGGGTTTAGGCAGGATAATGGATAAAAGCAAGTTACAAAACAATGGGAACGGCGGAGAGGCCCACCTCCTGTGCTTTCTGCCATAATACTGAAAACAGAAGAGATTTCTGCACGCGAATTATGTCTCCGTAGGGGGAGGCACGTGACATTTAAGAGAAGACACACTTATCTGCAGAACAGACACACTTCTAAATGGGCTACCTCATCTAAACTGGGAACTTGGAACCCAGCCCAGCAGATAATTTTTTTTTTTTTCCATTTTGAGCCTCGCTTCCTCCCTTTCTAGTAATTTAGCTTAATTTATTTTCTCCAAAACTGGCTTTGCTGCATGCGTCCCACAGTATCAGAGGGAACAGCCTCTAGTTGTCACTGGGAGGTGAAGACAGAACACTATTAGGAAGAATGAAGAAATCAAACCTCGGTATGTGCTTTATTATCTAACACAATACATTATATCAGGGAGAAATTTAAAGAGTTACCTGGCGTTGACATAGCAGAGATCCATTTATTTTCAGGCGGGCTTTAAGCTGTGTTTACCTTTCAGGGCTGGAGATTATCTGAGTGCCTGTCAGTTCTCAGTGATGCGGCCCCTCCTCATAGACTGAGCAGAAAAGCCGGAATCAGTTCATTCCCTGACATCAGTCACGATGCAGCTATTAAGCCGGTGATTTGACTCTGTGCTGTCCACTGTGAGGACAGAACTACCAAAATATACTGGCCCTCTCTCCAGGAGCTTGCAGCAGAGCTATTTCGGAGAAGCCAGAGTGACAAGTGAATGAAACAAACAGAACAGGCCGATCCCTAGGAGAGCCTGGCCTGACAGAGAGAAGGAAGAGACGTCTAGTGAAGGAGCAAGCCCTAGCTGAGTAAGCCGCCCGTGGCTGGGAAGAGTCCACGCCACAGTGAAGACTGATTCGAGTACTTTTCATACATCACCATCACGTGTGCTATCTCTGACGTACGTTGGAAGAAGCCGGGGTCCTGGCAGTGACAGTATCCGCTGCCAAAGGCTCAGCAGGGAAAGGAGGCTGTAGGCCTGCGGCAGACAATCCTGCAAGTCATAGGAGCCTTTTCAAAAACGCACAGGAGGGAAGGTAGCCCAGTTTGAGGAACACGCTAAGATGGAGACACAGGGTGTGTTTATCGCCAAGGAGGGAAATGAGAACATGAAACAGAACTTGAAGGAAAGTGTTGCACTCGTGTACTCAAAGCATAGGCTGACCCTGACATCTGTATACTCCTGGCCACGCCGTTCGGGTGACTATGGTCTCCACTCACCAAATCAGTGCTCACCTCTCCAAGCCCTTTGCAAAATATATAACTATTTTCCGCTAGGTTCAGAACAGAGTCCTTTCCACAAGAAACAGAAACAAGGTGGAGTCCTGCACGGCCTAATCCCACCACTCCGGGAAGCTCAGGCAGGAGGAGCACAAGTTCGAGCCCAGTCTGAGCAATTTAGAACCTTAGCGAGACACTGTCTCAAAATAAATATATTAAAAAAGACTGGGTTCATAACTCAGTTTAAAGGCCCTTAGCTCTGAAGGAAAAAACCCTTAGAAGCAGTGCTAGCTCCAGACTGACCCCAACGTTTCTCGAAACTTCCGACGGATTGTGAAAACAGCTTTGGTATCTGCTTCCTTATTGGAGAAGTGAGCCAAGTAGAGGTGCCGTAAGTCAGAGTCGTCATAGTAACCGCCTCTTCCACGATCTCTATCTATCTCCTGAGCCAAAATATTGTAGAGCAAAGGGAGTTTTGACCCAGGAGTCAAGAGGAGTAGGCAGAGGAAAATGAACTCTCCTCTGTCTGGCGCTGTGCTCCAGACCTCAGAAGTGCCACTTAGCATACTTTACCCACCCAAGCTAAGTACCTGGAGCTTCTGTTTTTTTATTTTAAATGATTGTTATTATTTGCAATATTGAAGATCACACCGGGCCTTGTGTATGCTAGACAAGCACTCCTCCTTCAGCTACCCACCACAGACAATTTAGTTCTGTTTTATTTCTAATTCTTGCCGTCCTCCTCCTCACGGATGGGCTTCTAAGAAGTTCAACACCTTATCAGCTCTCCCAAGAGTACTAATGACTAACTAAAGATTGTTCATTTTAAGACATAAAATCTAGAAGACAGGCTGGTGGCAGAAGAAAAGTTGTTTTGCTGTATCCACAGGAAACCACACCAGGAAGTGGGTAAAAGAAATGGGCAAGTCCAAAGGCTCTTCTAGCACTTTAATCAAAGGAGAAAATTCAATTATTGTCCTTTGAGAGAAAAGCAAACTAACACGATATAAATGAAACTGCTGAAAAGTATATTCAGCAATAACAGCTTAAAATTTTAAAGCAAAAAAAAAATGTAATCTAAAGTCTTAGCAAAAATAAAAGCACACTGAAATACTTTTAACAATCTGCTTCTTCCTCTTCTAAAACAAGTGCTCTTTGTGACCATAATAAAGAAGTGTAATACTGACTCTGGCTTGGCTTCTGTTTGCTAACACTGTTATTAGTCCACAAATATGATGTGTTCATAGCAACATCTCCTAAATCCCTGCACAGCAGATCTCTAACAAAGCCCTCAGTTGAAGCACCCTAGGGCTTCCCACTTTTCCCCCAGTGTTAAGTTTTTCCCTGGTGTTTTTCCACAGATCATCATCCAGAATGCCCACAGTCAAAGAAGAGGGAAAGAGGGGAAATGAACAACCACTGCACTCAGATTGAACTTTGATTTCCATCTGCCTCCCTATCCTGTATTGCAGTGTCACACCACAAAAATATTGTTTTGATAAATGTTAGAATACATGTCTCTTTACGTGAATCAGGAAATAGCACCTCAAGCTGGACACTTACTGAATGCAGTTGCTGTAACTTTCTGACACCACTGGGGCAGAGGGTCCTTTCGCGCCTTCCAGGCGCCCTCCGGCTCTTCTGTCCTAGGCATCACCACCTCACACTCTCGCTGGTGACTTACTTTGTTCTTACTGAAGTCTGAGCTCTCTGAAGGTGGGGCACACATCTTCTTCATTTCACAATCCCAGCGAACCCACACACATTCTAGTTCAAAGCAGGCACTCAATAAATATTGATGGATTAATAAATCCATCACTTACTCTACATAAATAGAACTATTTATATAGAACTACATATCTAACTACATTATATAGAACTACATTTATATAGAACTATTTATATAGAACTACATAAATAAAACTACATATTACCACAGTTTACAAAAAAAACCTTTACATTTACTGGCATACTCTGATCCTAAAACACTCAAGAAGTTACCTTGAAAGAGAGGCCACAATTGTCCCCACTTATAAAAAAGACCGCATGGAGAGACTAAGTGAAATCAAGGGACTTGGCTAATTCCAAGCAAAGGGAGGAGAGAAGGTGCAATGTACGTCCCTAATCTAATAATATGAAACATTCCTCTTTAGAATGTCACATCCAGGGTCTTGCTGCTTTGAGTCAGAAGATTATTTGGAACATCATGAATATTAATTCATGAATTTTGTATTTCATTCATAATACACTCATTCCTGGTCCATGCACTTCCTTGTTCGATTTTATTAATATAATTAATTTAATTACATAGACATTTGTGTAAATACACCATTTTATATAGGTGTGTAAAATATATTCTTTACCACATGTAGTCCATATTCTATTCTGTTGTAACTGTATCTGAGACTCCTGTTCTGGCTACTCCAAAATAAAGGGGAGCTCCACTAAAAAAATTCTTCCTAGGCACCTCTTCCACATGCTCAGATGATCTCTGAGAAGCCCAGTATACTATCATCTCCATCAAGCAAGAAATCACGCTGCAATTACATCAAGTCTTTTGCCAGATACTTCATAAATTCAGCAGCAGTTATAATGATATGTGTTCAGAAGGTAAAACTGAATGTCAAGTATGTTCTGGGGAAGTTAAGAAAAGATCTGAAAGAAAGTTAAATGATGGCATGTATTCTTTGAAAACACACCTACCCTCAACTGATTTTCAAGCGAGGTGCTAGAAACACGTATTGGACAGATGACAGTCTTCTCAATAACTAATGCAGGGAAAATTGGATATCTACACACAGAACAGGCTGACTCTTATTTCTCACCAGATACAAAATCAACTCTAACTGCACTGAAGACTTAAAATATACAACTACTGAAAGAAAGCAGGAAAAGAACTTCAGAACATTGAAATAGGCAAAGAGTTTCTAGAGAAGACCTCAAAAAGACAGAAAACAAAAGCCAAAATACCCTTTGGCTTATATAAAACTAAAACAATTCTACGTAACAAAAGAATAGTGAAGGGACAGCCTATAGCATCAGAGAAAATTTAATGCAGCACAAGTAACAAGAAGTTAATATCCAGAATCTTGAAGGAACTCAATAGCATTAAAAACCCAAATAACTTGATTTTAAATTGGTAATAAGCCTAAGTATTAAACAATCAACATACATATGAAAAATGGTAAAAAATTACTAATCATCAGGGAGATCAAAATCAAAACCACAATGAGCTATCACCCTATTTGTTCCCCAGTAAAAAGAAAAAAATAGCTCATCAAAAATACAAAGCATAACAAGTTCTACAAAGATGTGGAGAAAAAGGAAAATGTGCATCATAAACCAGCATAGCCATTATGCTATTTATGAACTGTAGATGTTCTCAAAAAAAGAATGTCATATAATCAGCATAGGTATCTAAAGGAAATGAAAACTGTGCGTCAGAGACTCCTGCGCTCCTGTGCTCACGGCAGCACTATTCCTAACCGTCAAGGAATGTCAACAGCCCAAGTCTTCATTCAGTGATGAATGGATGAGTATGGCCCACGTACGTGAAGGAATACCGTTCCCTCATCAGAACAATGACGTCCTGTCAGTTGCAACAATGTAGATGGAACTTAAAGTCATTACTTTTAAGCAGAATAATCCAGATACAGAATGACAAGCACTACATGATCTCAGATAGATGTGAAATCTAAATGAGATGATCTCATACAAGTTGAGAGGAGAATGGTGGTTCCTAGAAGCCACAGAAAATATGAGGGCAAGAGAAATGGCAAAAAAAAATTTTCAATAGGGACTGTTAGGAAATAGGCAAAGAGTTTCTAGCCTAAAATAGTCTTTTGTGCTATTTCACAAAAGGGTGATCATAAGTGATGATATACAGTGTATTTCAAAAAGCTAGAAGAAATGCTTTTGAATATTTTTACTATAAATGATAAATTAAGTAGATTCCTCTATTCTGGTTTAAACATTATAAAATGTACACAGGTACTGAAACATCATGACACTCCATAAATATGTATGAATTTTATCAGTTAAAAAATATATTTTAAAAAATTCTCCCTTTTCCCACGCCATCATTCTCCTCCATAAAACTGGAAAAGACAATGGATTATGCTGCCCAAAGCTATCATCAAGATAGAATAGCAGAGCCTCAGAGCAGCCCATGGAGCTCCTTACTTGCCTCAGAAAGGGATCCAACTTCTCCGTTCATGGCCACAGACATCATCGACCAAGAACTTGACCGCTGAAGGCTCTCGGTGGGTGTGCTCTAACTGATGTCAGAGTCAAGCCTACAGTCTTCAAATTAAGTCGGCAGGCTTTATGGATGTGTTCTGGCTAACTTATCAACATCAGCTAATATTTCCAAACTGCTGTCACAAGCACCACCTGCCTTCAGGTTGGGGAAGAAAGTCCAACCAGAAGAGATGTGAAGTGGCTAAAATGTAAGTCAGACAATCTTCTGTCACAACTAAAGATACCAAAAAGCCAGTCTGACATAGGAAAGGAAGTCTGATGAAATTAAACTTAGATGCTACTAAGATACAAGCCCTATTCAGCATTTCATTATGAGCTTGGCAGAAACCAATAATCTATGTGCACAAAGTACTTTTATCTCCCACCTCAACGGTCGAGCAATAGCTTTTCAAATGCCTAGTAAACTTCTTATTTTCATCTTGAATACACTGAACTATCTTCAGTAAAGGAGTTGTGTCCTAAGAGTTTGGAAAGGGTGCTATTGCTTAGATAATCTAGAGGCACTGTCAAGTCTCAGGAATCTTGAGAATGAGAAGAAAAGCACGACATGCAACTGGGATTACGAGGAAGGAGAAGAGCTGACACCTACGCTCCAGTCCAGAGTCGCTCTGGGCTCCTTTGCTGGACCGTTTGCCACAGGAAGGCTGAGGGGGTGTGCAGGAGCCAGGTGCTGGAGGCCTGCCCGGGAGATGGCTTTCCTGCAGCAAGAAGAAAAACACAAAGAAAAACCGACATCACAATCTCATACAGAGCTCAGAACTTCCTGTGGTAGAAACAATGCCCAAGTTAACCTTCCACATTTGGAACCCTTTACCACTGCCCTGAAATATACCTCTCTAACTGTAGCAAGAGCAGTCCCAAAAGACAGGGAACTTGCAAAGGCCTCAGTGGGAAAATCCTGCTTCAGTACCAGGAGCTACGTTCCTAACCAGGGCAGAGGGCCCTCTATAGAAATAAAGGGTGGGTCTGGACAATTGCAATATTTAGAGAATTTTCAAGTTGTTGGGAAAAAGCAAGGACAGTAGGCTTGTGAGGTCTTTACCGAACTCACTCCATTGACCAGGGCTGATTAGAGTTGAAAGTCCCTTCTTATTCCTCTCTTCTCTTCAAAACATTCTTCTCTGCCCTGCAGAGGACAAACTAAGCTTGGGGTTCTAAATTCAAAGAGGCTGACTTCTGCCAAGAAACTCTGCAAGCTAAGTAAAAACATCTTCCAAAGGCCCACAATAAGAATATCTACTATATATACACACATAAGAGCCTAGGTGTGTTGAGTGGAATGTAACAGAATCAGGCTGAAAAGCAGAAAATGAATCAGGGAGTCTGAGAAAATGATCTCCCAGTTTGGCCTGCAAGAATAGGAAGTAAGAGGAGCCAAGTTAGCAAAACAAACATTTTGACTGTTCAAAAGGCGGGAAAAATGAGGAAAGTATCAAGGAGAGAACAAGAACAGTCAGAAAAAGAAAGACAGCAGAGATCATCCAGAGAGATCTGTGGGGCTCTTAGGAATCACAAAAGTTTCTTTTCTGAACAGTCCAGTCAAATATGTGAGAGAGAGGGCTTGAGCTAAGTCTCAGCACAAACTTGGTTAAAGAATAACCTAGGGAGGGAGAAGAGCTTTCGCTTCTTGGTGGTACCTAAGTGTGACCTGAGAGGCCACTGAATTAGGAGCAGGAGGGTCTGGGCCGCAGCAGCCCTGGGCCCTGAACGGGCCAACGCGGGGCGCAGCAGTCTCGAGTCACACTCATTCTCAAGAGGTCTCTTTCTGTGTCCAGAAGTAAAACTCTATTGTCAGGCACCAGCAAGATCTGCACACTAGCTCCTCAGAACAGGGGAGGTAGGAGCAGTAACTTAACAAGCCCGTCAAGGGAAAGTCTACAGAAAAAACGTGCACCTTCACCACATGGTAGGCCTCCTGTTGACTCTCCGCATCTTGTCTCTCTTGGCAGGAGCTTTGCAGCTGCAACCTGCTACCTGAGACTGGGCCTGAACACGCTGTAGCCCAGCTCTCAGGCTCTTCACCTCACCACAAGGAGCAGCCACGCCAGTGGAGAGGAGGAAGCAGCAACGGGCAGACCTGTGGTGACTCCCAACACTCCTGGGCCACTAGAGGAAAAGGTACTTGACAGAAAGGGGGAGGGCTACAAGCAGAATGTGAACATCCAGTTGACCCCAACAGGCAGGGGATCATCTGGAAAGGAAATCTGTGGATGCAAGCAGAAAGAGCAGCCACCACACCCCAGGAAGGCTGAGTGGGATCCAGGGAAGAACACAGGGTTGTGCAACCATTAGTCAGTGACTAAAGCCAGCGAGCTCAGAAAATGTCCAGACCTCTCCTTCCTTTTTCCTTTCTCTTCTAATCTCTTGCATTCCTATCCAGGAATTTCTGAAATAGTGGGTAAGCCTTTAGTTGTTTGGAAGTGACCATTTCCAGTTTTCCAGTAGGCTACTTTCAGAAGTTTTTACTGGGCTGCAGTCATGGACCTGCATTACACAGCTCTCCAGAGTGGTCACTGAAATACAGAGGACTTCAGTGGAGACTCCATTGACACAGAGCTCCCATTATCCACTTTCTACAAGGTAAGTAATTCACAACCTCAGAGCAGCCCTCCCCCATTGTACTCTGTATCACTGGGTAATAAGAAGGAAGCAGTGAATGAAGATCCTTCAACCCACTTTTCCACCTAAGCAGGAGGAACTTCTGGAGCATTTTTCATGAGGATTTTCTCTGGCTTTCATCTAGCAGTTCTGTGCCATCCGAAAAGAATCAGGTCTGTTTGGTATCAAAGCTCAGGTCCCACCTCTGAGTGAGTAACAGTCTCTACAATCTGAATTTAAGAGATTTACAAAACTGCCCAACAGTTCCCAAGCACAAAGCCTCAGAATGACCGAAAAACTTCCAAGATTCTTCCAAGGAGAATGAGAGAAACACTAACCATTCGTTTTTCTCCAAACTCCCCAAAAGAGTTGTGATCAGGAAAAAGAAGAGTAAGAAAGAAGAGAGGAACAGGAAAGGGGGGCGGGTGAGGAGAAGGAAGCAGACAGGAAATACAATGCTACTGCCTTCACCGGTGCAGTCGCAGTTCAGCTCAGAACTTGGAGGTTCGAACAACCAAGAGCTTATCATTTTATTTAAATGGAACCCTCAGGAGGGAAATCACTTAGATAATGAAACTAGGACGAGAAGGTTCTATGTGCTGTGAAAGAGCACTGTGACTACAAGAAACATGGAGACATATTAACCCTTCGTATAATTACTGTCAAGTCATATTGTTTTCTAGCCTACGAACAGCAACAACTAAGTAAAGTCTACTGTCCTCATTGTAGATGCAAACCTAAGTTAGTTTCCTATACTGTTGATAGAAAAAAACTATATACCTGTGACATTAGGAGAAAAAATAAGCAAGAAACATCAAAATGGCTACCAGTCTATAAATGAGTCTCATAAAAGGACACCACGTAAGAAAGAGAGTAAGACCAATATTTAGCTACTACAAGAGAGTGGGAAAAAGTTTTGACTCCAGCTTTCCATTTTCTACCCAATCATAGAAGTAAAAATATCTGCCGATAATTCATGCATGACTGCATATTTACTTCCAAAACATGACTGCAATGTCATTATAGCCCAGACCTCAAATGAAATTAGTGTATGTTATTTTTCTATTTAAAATTATCATGGTTTTGGAAGATGACATTTAAAAGTCTAGCAGAACTTGATCTGTGGCTGGAGGGGTGGAGAGAGTAGCAGTTTTATGCTACAATTTGCTCCAATAAAAAAAAAATCAATGTTTCAACTTCTCATTCATTCCTCCTGTTCAGAATTCTCCCAAACCCACAGTCAGCAAAACCATGAAATGTCAGTGATTCTTTGTATTAATTTCACAACACTTTGTACAGCATGACTGTAATCACAAAGGCATCTTTGAAAGGAAGTGTGATATTAACAGAGAAACAGATATGAAAAAATATTCTGTAATGCAGTTTTAAGAGCATAAAGTCACAGTTAATGTCAATTATCTGATATGGAAGATTTCTAACATATTTGAAGTAGAAAAGCCAGCATCCATTTTAAATAGCATTCTATTATTTCCCTCACTTCATTCAATAAGACTATAAACTCCAAAAGGACAGGGCTCAATTCAACTACTAATCTCGTTACAGTCTGGCCCAAGGGTAGACACAGCATATATTCAATAAGTGCTTTCTGAGTTAATGAATGAACTTGACCAAGAAGCTGAGCAAAACAGTTTGCTGATTAGATCAAGGACGGACAAATCTGATTAGGATGATCTGAATTATATTCCAGGCCTTACATTTCAGTGATATTCTTTCCTAAGAGGGTCAGAAATCCCCCCAAAGAAGCTCTTTAGAAATAAATGCAAATTAGGTTGTATCCAGTGTTAAGGAAACAGTTCTGTGTGATCAACATTAAAATGGAATCCTATTGCTACTACACTCATAAAAGGGAGAAGAGGGCGTTAGTATCTCTCCAAGGTACTTATCAAAACAACACACACACAGGGTATGACTTTTGTAACTAAAAAATTTCTAACTGCATGGTAAATGTATAAGAGAATATCTAGCCAGCGTGACCTCTCTTTCCATTCTGTTCTGTTTCACTGACTCAAGCTTCACACGGTTCCCATGTTCATCCCGTCACACCTTGCCCAGTGTCCCCGACTGACCCACACACGAGAACAGAATGAGGACCCTGGCGCTCAGTGGAAAAGCATCGAAGAACCAGAAAGTCCCTCGGCAGCACAGGACAGCTGCAAGAGACTGACACACTGACACTGACAAACTCATCGCAGTGTCCTACGGAGAAGCCAGCGGCTTAAACGCTCCCTCTGGATGTCTTGCTTTCACTGTCCAAGTGCCTCCAGCACTGTGTGCCTGTTGGGGTTTGTCCCATTTCCTATAGGTGCTGTTTACTTCAGTACTTCCCAGTTAGCCTGGAAAAGCTGCTCCAGTGCGAGCACAGTCCGCACACGACCAGAACTTGTCCCAAGAGCCACAGAAGGCCAAATACTCACCAGAGATTTACTGAGTTATAAACTCAATTATATGTAATATCAAGTCTTCGTCCATATCACATATGAATTTGAGATGATTTTTGATAGTTTTAATGTATACTTACATTTTGAAGAATGTAATCATTATTAAAACAAAAGGTGTACTGAGTTTCCCAAGGGCTAAGATAATCAGAAAAATCACTTTTGTTAGTGAATCTTCAATACAATGTATTTGTAATATCGTGGACTTTTATTTTCCCAGTAACTCCACAACAGTGGTTGGAGAACTTTCGTTCATGGTGCAGCCTGAGACCTGGCCACTGAAAAGCCTTCCAGAGGGCTACAGAAGCTGTGGCCCACTGTAGGCGTCTCTGGCCCTTCAAGGCCTAGGTGGGCCCTCAGCACCACAAACAAAGAACGTTTCCTAGGCCTTTCATTCCTGTCTATGTATCTATTTATTCTTATTTATTTTGCACTATTATGGGTTGAACCCATGGCCTCGCAGAAGCTGCAAGCACTCTAGCACTAAGCTACTTCCCCGACATTTTTTTATTTTTTATTTGAGATAAGGTCTTGCTAAGTTGCCCAGGTTAGCCTACAACTTAAATCCTTCTGCCTCAGCCTCCTGAGTGCTGGGATTACGGATGTACAGCACCATGCCTAGCTCTTTCATATATTTCTAATATGTATCCTGAGCTGAGAATCAAATGTGTTCCGCAAAGTTGGGCAAACCTCTGACCACTTCATCAGGTCTGCTAAAGTGACTAAGCCCAGGCATTTATACATTGAAATATTTTCATACATGTAACAATGTATTGAAGGAACATATATTTTATTCTAAACACACTGTTCTAGATATGTAGACACCTGAATGAGTAAAGCAGACACAAGTCACTGCCTTTGGGAAGCTTATATTCTAGTAGAAACACATTTCTGCCAGGCAAACAACCAGTTACATATTTTATATATCCTTCACAGTAATGAGATAGATAGCTTTATTACTTCTATTTATAGTGAATTTTAAGGTAATAACACAACGAGTTAAGTTACATTTCCAAGGCCAGACACTCGGGAAGCACCCAAGTCAATTAGAATCCAAGCAATTTAATGCCAAGAATATGCACAATTAACCATTATACCACCTCAGACTTTGTGAAATGCTGACAGCGCATACAGACAGAGCAAATGGAGCATACAGTACAACTGGCCACCTACATACTAATTTTCTACTTGCTCAATTATGAAAATCCTATCTGTACAACAAGAGTGTGAGCTTGGCTAGAGAGAGGCTGTGTTTAGGCAGCACGGGAACTCAGAGTGTAAGAACAGAACTTACCTCGCCAGTTCCTAGCTGTGCTATCGAGTCGCTTGAACTCTTTTACCCTAGATCTCCCGTCTGTAAAGTGGCACGATAATGCCCAACTCAGGGTACAGTGCAGCTTCTGAAAAGCATGTGCGACCCGCTTGGACACACTAAGGACAGTGAGCGACGGCTTGTAGAAATGGAGGTAACATCAACATCTCACATATCAGCAGCTCACGCAGCATCTAAAGCTAGGTACAGAGTAAATCTCCAAATAAGTATGTGCTTGTTTCAATTTTGAATACTCAAAGTCCTGCAAACACTACACTCACTCAGTACACACTTGACAAGTGTCTAATACCCAGGCAGCTCCACTAGGCTGTTCAAATGGAAGACTTTTCTAGAAAGAGAAATGCTTCACGGTTGCCTAAGAAATGACTATTCTGCCCTAACTTGCCTATATTCTTTTTTTTAATTGAAATCTTTATTGGTACATTACATATACACATCATGATTGCACTCAACAATGGGAATTTGTACCAGTATATGACACAACCTAATTCTCATTTTTTCCTATAGCCCTACCCACCCTACCACCCCCACCTCCTTTATACATAAACTTTGTTTCCTTTTTTTGTTATAATCTCCTTGTTTTTCCCCCTTCACCCCATTTCGCTTTGAGTATTTTCTATTTCACAATATATGACATAGATTCTAAAACTCATTTACATCTTCATTTTCTTATACCTGAGAAAAGATACAATATTTACACATCTGTGACCTATTTATTTCACTTATGAGGATGTCCTCAAGGTATGTCCATTTAAGTAGAAATGATTCAAACTTATCATTTTTTATGGCAGAGT